>PVKY010001879.1:0-28837 GCA_004027775.1 Bradypus variegatus | reverse complement strand
GAAGACGCGTGGCCACTGGGCTACAAGTGAGGAGGTGTGAAGACGCGTGGCCACTGGGCTACAAGTGAGGAGGTGTGAAGACGCGTGGCCACTGGGCTACAAGTGAGGAGGTGTGAAGACGCGTGGCCACTGGGCTACAAGTGAGGAGGTGTGAAGACGCGTGGCCACTGGGGCAGCAGCCTGGGTTGTGCTTGGCAGGCATGTGGCTTCCCTAAGCTGGGGAGGCTGTAGCTCCTCCACCCAGAAGGGGGTGGCCTGAAGAGCACCTCTTTGCCAAAGGACGCCCTGGGGTTGGGACTCTGGTTTCTACCATCGCTATTACATCAGTGTCTGCTAAAGTTCAAAGATGACTTTCCACGTGGTAATATCAAACATCCAGAAACCATGAATAAAACAATGTCCATTTCACACACTGGTGAACACCCATGTTTAATTTTTGTGCCTTGGAAAGAAACAGGCTCCCTTGCCACGGGATGTTAAGTCTTTTATTAATTTAGTGTTAACACTGTATTTGCTTTGTTGATTTCTTTTTCAGAGTCACTGATTCAATAAACAACGGTTTGGTTCTCTCTGGCTCACAGGCGACAAGGCAAGTGCATTACAGTCAAAAGAGGGGAGCAGGACAGCATGGAGACAGACGAGATCGGAAAGATTTAAGGCAAATGTTATTCCCGTATTAAAGGGAATGGATCAAGCAGATCTGTGCATTTCAATGAAAATATATGAAATATTTGTCAAAATAATTAACGTTGGTAAAAATCAGGACATGTAGCTTATAAAACGCCTGCACGGAACTGGCAGCAATAAATCTGTGTCACGTAGGCTCATAATGGACACAGGGACAGCCACCTTAAGAGGAAGTCTCCTGGAAAGCAGAGGCCAGTTGGGTTTTAAAAGCAATTCCAAGAAGCAGGGAAGTGAGTGATGATTAACAATTCAAAGACTGGGTTTGGATTTCATAAAAGAGGAACTGCTTTGGGCTGGCCCCCACACACCTCCTTCGGGCCTTCCCCAGGAGGCTCTGCACTGGTTTGATGTGCTCATTTCAGGCCTCTGAGGTTCCCAGACACACTGAAAGAACACAGGGAAATGGGAGCTTGGCTCACTCTGAGCACTGCAGAGAAAGGAAGCATATTCCAATCTGGGCTTTGCATCCGACTTTTGAAGATGTCATCGCTGCAGTTTCAGAAGTAGCTGGCTATGTAGCAACAGCCATTCCAGCCCCAGTGGTCATATGCTTTACACCCCCAAATCTGTCTTATTTATAGTCCGACCAAGCTGTCACCTGGACTGCTGTGTTGCAGACGGGCTGAGTAGGTGAGTGACTCAGCCCTCCCTGACTTCCAAAGACAGGTGAGATTTCTGGTGCTGCCCAGAGCGTGGAGGGAGGAAGTGATGTGTTAAGCCAAGCGCCACTCCTTTCTGCTTTGGTCTTGAAGGTTCGGTAAACTTAGGGTTCCCAATGCAGCTCCCAGAGCCGTGGATTCCCAGAATTCGTTCCCTTCTCGTTTCGAGTGTGCCAGAAGTACGCAACCAGCAAGCAGAGTTTGGAAGAAGTTATCCCTGTTTCAAGAACGCCTTCCATAAAGGAGGCTGGGTGCCAGGAAGGCTGCTGGAGGCCCTGGCTCCTGGTGCATAAAGCTGTCAGGTGTGTGGCCCTGCCCGAGCCCCGGCCCAGGTCCCACAGTCTGGTGGCAGACGGATGGCGTGTGGTGCCCCCTCTGAGGGCGGCCAGCCCCTACCCGGCCAGGAGGCATGTGCGGCAGCAGAACTGAAGGAACAGCTTCCGTTCGCAGAGCCGGTTGGACTTCACCATCTCGCAGAATGTCTCGTCGGCTGGAGCACAGTCGGGGGAGAAAAAGGAAGGGTTTGGCAGGCTGTGGGGCCTGCTGAGATTGCTTCATTCATTTCCCTCTTGCTGGAAATCCATGCTGTGCCAGGTGGGTGGTGGTGGGGGACATAGGGAGGCAGGTGGCTGCCAGGCAGCAGTCACTGCCCTTCCTGAGAGGTCTGCAGATTCGGGGCACTGGGCATACCTGACTTTTGGGATGGCTGTGCTGGTGGTGGAGGGCTTGGGAGGAAGCTTCTTCGGGAGGAAAAAGAGTGGGACGGAGGATGGTGCCTTGGCTGCTGGCTTTTGGGGTGGATGTTGCCATTCATGGAACCTGGGAAACCCTCTTGGGACAATCTTATGTTCTTGGGCTGGATACCTAACTGAGCAGGTAATGTCCTGCCTTTGGAAGGCCCCATATCTGTGAATTGCTAAAAAACTGAGCAGCATGACATGAGGCCACTTCCTGGTGGTTTGCATGGGGCCCCAGGGCTCCTCCTCTCGTCTGTGTTCTGCCAGGACAGGGCAGCTTCATACCCATAGACCACCTGCCCCCACCCTTGGACACCCCTGCAGCTGGCTGCTCCCTTCTTGTTCATGTCTGGGACATGGTACCCAGGGCTGGTCCCACACTGCTTGTCCCCATGGCTTCTGGAGCCCCTGCACCCTCTCACCCTGCCACAGCACATCCTGACCCCACTCCTCCTTTGTCCACTTTTCCTCTTGCCTGGAATCCCCAAATTGAGCCCCATCTTTGGTTTCCTTCTGAGTTTCTGTTTTCACAATCTGTCCGTGTCCTCCAGTTTGCCAGGAGTACCTGGGCTCACGCACAGTGCAGAGTGCTGCCTTTCAGACCTGTCCCGATGTCCCCTTGTGGACTGCTTCTCCTGTGCCTGCTGGGGCCCTGTTGCTGAGCCTGCCCACCGGTGGGCCTCGGCCAGCCTGTGTGGCCTCCCTGTGCAGAGCAGGCCCATAGCTGGGGTCTCTAGCCCCTTAGTCCTGAGAGTGAGACTTTCCAGGTCTCCTGGCTTTGACCTCTAAGGCAAGCCTCTCCAATGGAATTCACCGCTTCCAGGCCACCTGGGGCCTATAGCATGACAGTGAGAATGGTAAATGAATAAAACAATTTTTAAGAGTCGCTCAAAAAACCAACCAGCAGTAGCTGGGCTGGTAGCTGGAATACCTCTCTTATCCAATGGGAAGGCAGAAGAGAGGGCAGCTGCCTTCCAAACTAAGTCCCAAGATGGACAGTCACGCAATGGGCAGGCATGTTGGGTCAAGGGACTGCTGGCCCCGCACTTTCTTTCCTTCTCATGGCCAGAGGCCCACAGGCTGAGCTCTCTCAAGGGGTGGCCCTGCAGGTGAGCCAGCTGTCCCCGCAGTACTCACCGTTGCTGCACGTGTGGTTGGTGATACACGAAGTCCCCAGCTGCGTGAAGCCTGCCTTACACTTGCTGCAGTTTCTGCTGGAGCCTTCGCAGCTCAAGCAGTTCTCGTCGCATCTGTGGGAGACACAGGTTCCCGCTGCTGTCTGGAGAAGAGGCCCAGCCGTGGGCTCCCTGCCTGGAACCCTGCTCTCCTCTCTGCGCTACCCTCCACCTCCCAGCCGTGGTCTCTGTTGAGAGGCCACAAACATCCCCACCATGCCCCCCAACGGGTGAGACTTGCTGTGCCCCGTGTCTGACTCACTCCTGCCCCCTGAGGGGAGGCTGGCCCCTGCTGGTTGCCAGGAATGGAGGCTGAGGCACCTGCTGCCTACGGAGAGGTGGGCCCAGGTGGCTGAGAATTCCCATGGCTCTCCTCAACACCCTCGGGGGGGCTGCCCGTCCCATCTGGCACCCAGAGCCACTCAGCCGTGCCTCCTCTGGCAGCTGCTGAGGTTGCGGCGGTTGTGGCCTTGGGCTTGCACCAGATCGAGCCTGACTGCACCCCAGGGATCTGACCTGATGATATCCACTGCTGTGACCAAACAGAGCTTCCTTTCGGGAAGGGGTGGGGAGCCCTTCTACTTCCTGCCCCTCTCGGAGGTCCTGGCTGAGCCTGGCCTGGAGCTGGAGCCCAGGGCTATTTCTAATGCACAATAAACCTAATCTCAGGGATGAGTTGGGAAACTGAGGCCCGGTGGGACGCATCCAGCCAGGCCAATTTTTGTAAATAAAGTTTAACCAGCAGTCTTGCTCATTTATTTGCATATTGTCTATGGCTGCTTTTGTGCCATTAACTGCAGAGCTGAATAGCTGAGACAGACTATGTGGCCTGCAAAGCCCCAGATAGTTACCATTTGGCCTATTAGGGCTTGAATAGTGTCTCCCCCAAAATCTAGGTTGAAGTCTAAGCCCTGGTACCTGTGAATGTGAGCTTATTTGGAAATAGGGTCTTTGCAAGTTAAGATGGGGTCATAGTGAATTAGAATGGGCCTTAGTTGAAATGAATACTGTCTTTTAAGAAGAGGGGAGAGAAACCTGAAGGAGGCTGTGTGACAAGGGAGGCAGAGAGTGGAGGGGTGCAGTCCCCGGCCACGGGATGCCAAGGGTGCCGACAAACTCCAGACGCTGGGAGAGGCCAGGAGGGGTCTCCTCTGCAGCTTCCGGAGAGAGCACGGCCCCTGCCCACACCTCCATTTTGGACTCCTGGCCCCCAGAACTGTAAGACCATAAAAGTGTGTTGTTTAAAGCCACCCTGTTTGTGGTGCTTTGTTATGGCCACACTAGGAAGTGAACACATAGCCCTTTCCAGAGAAAGCCTGCTGAGCTGGCTGTTGAGCTGGGATGTGCTGGTTTCCCACTTTGGGCAGCACCAGCTGCGTCTCCTGAGACAGGTCTCTACAGCACTCAGATGCTGCCCTCCTCAATGTGGCCACGTCAGGGCTCAAGGGGACCCAGAGGAAGGACCTGGAGAGAAGCTGAGGGGGTGGCAGGGCATTGGGGTGGGAGCTGGGCCCAGCAGGGGACCGGGCATGCCCTGTGTCCGCAGGTAGGGGCAGAGGCACCTTCCTAGCATGTGAGGCCCTTTGTGACTTGGTGACCAGGTGCCAACTATGGGGTTCCCAGGGGCCCCTTTCCTGGACAGCCCTCCAATGGAGTCTGACTCCACAGAACCCCGTGGGTTGGGGTGGGGTGGGGCATCCCCACAGCTGGGAGGAGAGACAACACCTGTTCCTCTAGTTGGCTGCAGGATGCCCCCAAACTATTGTAAACACATAAATCCCATGGGCACACCACCACCTTCCTGATTCCCTCATCCTGCAGCATGAACCTGGCCTTCCTGTCCACCCTGCAGCAAGGGAAGGGAAGGGCCAGTGGGCTTGCCGGGGTTTCCTCTGTAGGACTCTGCTTCCTCGTTCACTTTCCAAAAGCCCCTTGTGTCTGGCCCTCTCCCACGGCCTCCAGCACCAGTCCCTGCACTTTCAGGGGGCCCAGTCACAGGCCTCTGGTGCCCCAGCAGAGAGGAGACTCTCCCTACCAAGGAACTCTGCTGGCACAGACAATGCCTACCAGCAAGCCTGGAGCCAAAGCCAATCTGAGGCATTTAAAAGGATGTCACAGTCTCAAAGGCCCAGGGACCAGGGCACTTGCAGGCCGCGGCCGAGGGCAGCTTTGAACATAAACGTCTTGGAGAGCAGGGTATGGCAGGGTCCCAGGAGGACACGGCTGAACCTTTGCCTGGCTCTGTGGGATCCTCCTTCCTTCCCCGGGTGCGCTTACAGGAGTATTGGTTTTCTACTGCTACATAACAAGAGACCATAAACGTAGTGGCTTAATAAAACACCATTTACCAGCTCACAGCTCTGCAGGCAGAAGCAGGCTGGATCTCACAAGATGCAAGTGTCGGTCAGGCAGGGCTTGTACCTGGAGGTTCTGGGCAAGAACCAGGGGCGATGCTCCCCCAGCTGACCCCAACTCCCTTGTGGCACCTGCACCTCTAAAAGGAGCTCCCAGGTTCCTTTTGTTGTCCTTTTGGGCAGGAAGTCAGAGTTCAGTACCTTCTGTGTCCCCAACTCCTTCCCTGAAACACTATGGCAATTTTGCCGTGCCAAATCCTAGGTGGGCAGGCAGCATCCACTGCAGCCCTCCCTCTCTGCTAGACGGCAGGGGCCGCTCCCATCTGCCTGCTGCTTTAGGCCGTTCCGGGGGAAGTTAGCCAGAACTTCTCCTAAGAACTCTCTAATCACACTTCTGTCTGGCTGCAGGTGGGGCCATGTGTGTCTGCACCCAACAAGCGTCCCATGGGGGCAGGGGGAGACGAGGGGCACCGGGGAGGGCTGGGGGGTGTCAGAACCTAATCTACCCACTGAGCACTCCTCTTTTTCTTCAAGGAGGTCCTCACTCACTAGGTCCTCTTACTAAGTTTTGGGGGAGGAGGATGGGGACAGTTGGGGAGTGTCCGGCACCTCTTCTGAGATACTTACCACTGATTTTTCTCAGCTTTGGACCCTAAATTAGGCCTGGTATTATGGGTTGAATTGTGTCCCCAGGAAGAACATGTTCAAGTCCTAATCCCTGGACGTGTGAATGAGACCCTATTTGGAAGTCAGGTCTTTGAAGATGTCATGAGTTAAGATGAAACCAAACTGGATGAAGCTGGTCCCTGATCCCATTCGACTGGTGTCCCTATAAGCAGGGGAGAGTTGCATACAGACAGACGCTGGGGGAGAACATCATGGGACAACTGAGGCAGAGGCTGAAGCCCAGGAATAGCTAGCAAACACCAGACGCTGGGAAGGGGTAAGGAAGGATGCTCTCCTAGAGATTTTGGACTTCTGGGCTTCAAAACTGAGACTATGAATGGAACATCTGTTGCTTCAGGCCCCCCAGTTTGTGCTAAGACACCTGGACATAACAGGTGCAAATCTTCTGGGCATTGTGGCCACCCACTCAGTGGGCCCATGTTCTGGCCTGGTTTTTCTGTGTCCAGCCCCCATCCAGCCACCTGCTTGCTCAGGGCTGCCCAGGGCCTGTCAGCAGGGGCCAGCCATCATGCAAACCAGCATTCTGGGGCCACAGAAAGCCCAAAGGTCTCTAAAAAAACCTGGTGCTGCCTGCATTGGGAGCCATCCTGCAGACCCCGAGTGAGCCACGCCCATTGTTCCTGTGGGGGGAACCCACTCTGAAGGGGTCTCCAGGGCTGAAGGGCCTCTCAAAGATGCGGTGCCTCTGCAGAGCTGCCTTTCTGCATTTCATCACCCCATGTGTGCCGGTTTGAAACTGTTATGTACTCCAGGGAAGGCCATGTTCTTTTAATCCAGTCTTGTGGATACAGACTTATTATGGGCGGGACCTTTTGATTGGGTTGTTTCCATAGAGATTTGACCCACCCTACTGTGAATGAGACCGACTGATTAGATTATTTCCATGAAGGTGTAAACCTGCCCATTCAAAGTGGGTCTCAATTAGATCACTTGAGTCCTTAAGAGAGCTGAGAGCCCACACAGACCCAGATGCTTGGAGACACTTGGAGATGCAGACAGATGGACGTTTGGAGATGCTAAGCTAAGAGATGAAGCCCAAGAGTTTGCCTTGGAGAAGCTAAGAGAGGACTCCCAGATGCTTAGAGAGAAAAGCCCTGAGAGAACAAGCAAGGATGCACAGAGGCTAAGAGAGAGAAGCTAAGACAGACAGAAGCCCAGAGATATTTGGAGAAAGCCATTTTGAAACCAGAACCCAGGAGCAAAGGACCAGCAGACACCAGCCACGTGCCTTCCCAGCTGACAGAGGTGTTCTGGATGCCGTCAACCTTTCTTCAGTGAAAGTATCCTCTTGTTGATGCCTTAGTTTGGACACTTTTATGGCCTCAGAACTGTAAATCTGTAACCTAATAAGCCCCCTTTATAAATGCCAATCCGTTTCTGGTATTTTGCATAACGGCAGTGTTAACAAACTGGAGCACCAAGGCTCTGTGTAAGGCCCTCCCTTGGGGGTTTCCTCCAGGATGTGGTTTGTCAGCCCAGCCCGGAACTCCTTCCAGGCTCAGGGTGCCCACTCACCAACTGCAGGTGGCCCTTCTTTGTCCCACCTGCCTCAACTCTCCTCAGCCACGGGACACAGCACACCCCTTCCCCAATGCCGGGGGAGACGCCAGCTGCAACAGTGGCCATTCCCCATCTGCCCTGGCCTGAGCTGAGAAGAATGCCCAAGAGCGGCACGTACTTTCGACACACTTTGTGGGGCAAGCCTGGCATCTCCTCTGGGTAGAAGCCCTCGCCGCAGGCCGGCATGCATTTCCAGTCGTGGAAGTAGAAGTCTTTTGCACAGTGAATACATTCTTCTCTGCCAGGCCCTGAGGGGTGCAGGGAAAAAGGGATGTCAGTGACCCCTGGCCAATATCCATGTCCCCAGCCAGCCTGCTGCAGTTTCCTTGGGGCTTGGGGGCCCACAGAGTCTTAGACACTATTCAGACATTCCAAGGCAACCTAGTGGGTTGAATAAATTCCCCCTAAAATACATGTCTACTTGGAACCTGAGAATGTGACCTTATTTGGGAGATAGGGTCTTTGTAGATGTCATCATTTACATTAAGATAGGGTCATACTGGAGCAGGGTGGGCTCAAATCCAAGGACTGGTGTCCTTTTAAGAGGAGAGGACACTCAGACACACAGACACACACAGAGGGAGAAGGCAATGGGACTATGGAGGCGGAGAATGGAGGGACATGGCTATAAGCCAAGGAACCCCAAGGATGGCTGGCAAACACCAGAAGCTAGAAAGAGGCAAAGAAGGATCCTCTCCTAGAACCTTCAGAAGGAGCATGGCCCTGCCCATAACTTGATTTTGGACTTCTAGCCCCCACAACTGTGAGACAGTACATTTCTGTTGTTTTAAGCTGCCCAGTTTGTGGTGCTTTGTTATGGCGACTGTGACTAAGACACGGACCTCCACAGCCAGCATTTTCCAGGGGTCCACCATGTGCCTGCGCTGGCCCCATCCCCACAGTACCCCTGGGAGGTGCCATTCCCATCCCCACTTCGCAGATGGGGACATGGGAAGGGCTGTACCTTTGGGAACATGAGACAACCTCAACACATCTCCACACTGCCCACGCCATGTGGTTTGGCCCTGCTTCCAGACACTTCCTCTCGCTGCAGGCTTGAGCCCTGCTTCTGTTAGAGCTGGGACCAGCCAGGACAGTGGCCACCTGTGGCTGCTGAGCACCTGGAACATGGCTGGACCCAACTGAGACAAGCAGTAAGTGTAAAATAGACACACACCAGGCCTCAAAAGACATCACGTAAAAAATAATGTAAAATAGCTTGTTAAATTTTTTTATATTGGTTACATGTTGAAATATTTTAGATGTGTTGGGTTAAATACAATATGCTATTAAAATTATTTTTAAACTGTTTTTTTTTTTACTTTTTAAAGCATAGTCACCAGGAAATTTTAAATTGCCTCTGCAGCTCGCATGTGTGCCTTGCATCATATTTCTACTGGGAAGAGCATTGTGTGAGATGATGTGGGAGAACTGCAAGATGTTTTGGAAACAGCACTGGCAGGTATTTGTTGTGGGTGATCTGGCCATTTTTGGCAACAGAGAATAAATGAAGAAGGGTTTACAGGGGTGGTGGTGACGACAAAGACAAAAGCTCTGAACCAAGAGTCAAGAATTATGAAGGGAAACCTGTAGTTAAGCAAGAGTCAGAGGGGAACTTGTCAGCCTGGGTCAGACACTTGACTAGAATGAAAAACCACACCATTAGTCTGTCCTCCCGTTTGCCCATCCATCCATCTGTCCGTCCATCCACTCAATCACCTCCCCATCCATCTATCTACCCACTCATCCATCCATCTGCCTACCCACCCATCTGCCCGCCCATCCATCCATCCATCCATGCCTCCATCCATCCCTCCATCCATCCATCCCTCCATCCATCCATCCACCCATCCATCCACCTACTCATCCATCCACCTACCCACCCACCCATCCACCCACTTATCCATCTATCTATCCACCTATCCATCCATCCATCCATCCATTCATCTATTTGTACAAGTAAGTGCTGAGTACTCTCTCTGTATCCAGCATCCCCAAGGAGGCCCTGATGTGGACGTCAGAGTGAAGAAGCCAGGCAGCAACCCTGCCAACAGCTCAGAGGTTTAAACATGGGGAAGAAATCATCTCAGATGCTCTATGATAATTGCAGTCCTTGAGTAAGCTTTTATTCCCTTCTTTAATTTGATCGTGGTCCTAGACTGAGGCATGAGCTAATGCTGTGCTATCTGGCCCTCTTCCTGAAGTAACTTCTAGCCTAAGAAGGGCCCTCCCTGTGTCAAGGAAAGACCCCCTGGCAAATGTTTGGAGCCTGCAGAGCCCCAGCGCAGATGCCAGCTGCTCACCCCTTGCTTTGATGGCTGGTTTCACATCTCAGAACCAGAGCTTAATGCCCTCGAAGGGCTTTTTGAGTTTATCCAGGCCAAACTCCTTTGACAGTCAGAAAAAGTGAAGCTGAGGACGCCACAGGATTCTGAGGGAAAGGCAGAGGTGGGATGAGGACCAGGCCCACCAGGAGCCCTTTGTGGCGACAGGCCCTCCAGAGTCTCCTCCTGGTATGTGTGTGTGTGGGGTCCTCCCTTTCTGTGATATGGCAGAAGAGCTTCCCCCACCCTGCCACCTTGTAGGGATTCTGTGTGGCAATCTCTTTCTAACTTGAAGCTTCTCTCCGCTCACAGCAAACTTTCCTTTGTGGACTTGGCCATTGTCTCCCACCATCATTTTATTTCCAGGGAGTGTTTGGAGGTGAATATGGGTGGGTCAAGTGCACAGATGGCCTGTTGCCCCACCCTGGTGGCTCGGCCTCCAGAAGCCCCTAGAAGGCCCGGCTGGTGGCTCTCACTCTCCCCTCTCACCTGTGGGACCCTCCTCACCCAAGCTGTCTTTCCTTGGCCACTGGGATCTTTGACACCGATGGAGCCTCTATGGTGGGCGAGAACACTCACTTGTCTATACTCCATTTAAGGCTAAACTTATCAGACCTAAAGAGTGATTAAATGCAAATTTTCTAAACCATTAAACTACTTTCCTGACTAACAAAATGGTGAATTTCATGACTTAGTCAAAGTTCCTCAAGAACTCCTGGAAGTCACAAGTCCTTATAGGTTCTGGACACTTTAAAGGCACCCATGGAGCCTAGTAACAATAGCACAGTGGGGTCTGTTCCCTATTTTGTGAGACCTGGTGTGAAATGAAACTGAGGAGCCCCTTGTTCAAAAAGCAGAAAACAAAAGTGCTGACATGTAAAATGTCTTCCTTTCTCCTACAATCTCCCTCCTGACCTGCCACAGGTTTTTGAAATTGTTTGCCTCATTTGCTATTTAACATTGTGTTCCTTTGGACACGGGGGTCCTCAGGGGTGAGTGCAGACCCTCCCAGATGCCCAGTGTGACCCGGCATGCTCATGCCCATGTGTGTGGGACCCCCAGCTGCCACAGCCCTCCTCCCAGCCTCAGGACCAGTGTGCCATCCCCTGCCAGGGTGGGAAAGTTGAGTCAGGCATCTCCCTTTCCCCTGAGTCCATCACAGCAACTCATGGTGGATGGGTGACCTCCAAGGGACTGTCACCTTCATACCAGGAAGTTGCTGGGCACCTGGGTTGGGGATGAGTCTCCTGCCAAATGTGCTGTGGCACTGCCAGCCTGGGTGGGTGCAGCCACCACCATGCCTGCCCCGAGATGCCACTGGGCATGTGTGCCTGGTGCTGAACCCCCACATGACCCCTGTGGGGATTGAGGGCAGCAGTGATCACTGAGCCAGGTCGGACTGGGTCTCAAGGGAGAACCGTCTAGGGAGGTGGGACAATGTGTGAGCCGGGGCACAATCCCTGGCAGACGCTCCATTATCCCATCGGACTTACAAGACACAAACTCAAAGGTAAAATTATTAAGAATGTCAAGATGGCAACTGCAGAGCATTACACCCCAAGCCCGGAGCCCTTCTGGGCATGGTCCCTTGGGCATCTGCCAGGGTCTCCCACCTATGAAGCTGGCCCGGCACCTATACTTCACCAACACAGAAGTACTGTGCCATAGGTGGGTTTTCATTATTTCTCTCTATATTTTTAAGTCTGTCCTGGGGTTATATAAATGCCACCAGACAGAAAAAGATGGCCAGGCAGGGGTGCAGCTGGGGGACCCCTCTGTACCTCAGTGTCCCTTTGAGGACAACAGGTGGCTATGAGGGCAGCCTGGCTTGGGGGTGGGTAGGTGGGGAATCTCCAAAATGTCAGACTCAAGCCGGCAGGAGGCTGCAGCCTCCAAGGCCACCTGCCCCTCAGCTGTGCCTTAGGGATGGAGGACCCACCCCAAGAGCACAGCCTGGCCCTGCCGGCTCCAAATGGGGTGGCCACACTGCAGGCGGGCACACATTGAGAGAATGCGGCACTGCTCTGTAGTGGGTGCATGGTATGGGGGGCCCAGCCTGCCGGGGAGTGAGATTACTGCTGTGGGACGAGCCCAGCCCCAGGTCCTTCCAGATGGCTTCTCATCCAGGAGAAGATGGGGCTTCAGAAACCCCTAAGAAGGTAGCTGTGTAACTGCAGGAACTGGGTCGCAAGGGAGCGTGCCCATGAGGCCTGAGCTCCTACTAACTGTCCTTTGTGAGCCAGTGAGGTGGACGGATGTGGGCACTGGCTGCTCAGGGCCTGTCCTTGCCCTGCCATTCCTGCTGACAGCTCCCTCTCACCCCAGTCAACAGCCGGGAGGCACCCTGGCTTAAGGGAAGAGCCCTGGCTGAGGGGCTGACAAAGAGGCTGAATTCTTGGCTTTAACCATAAGTGGCCTGAGTCTGGGTGTAGCAGAGAAGGGATCTGAAAGGGCGTGAATGGGTAGCATATCCCCTCTGCCTTCCTGAAGTCTGGGGACAGAGCTCTGAGCTTGGGCATGTGCAAAAGGGGAGAGAAAGGCAGAAGCAGGCCCCCAGGGTGGAGGGAAAGCACGGCCTTACCAATTTGGGGGCATCAGCCTATGCTTGTTCTGGAACTTTTGAGCCAGGCATGCTTCACAGGTGTCCTGTGTCTCGGGAGGGGGTCCTGCAGGGGGAAGGCAGGCCCGAGGAGGGGTCCCGAGGTTCCTGTGGGCTCCAGGGTGAGGGACCCAGAGCAGGGGTTGAGGGGAAGGGGACCTGCAGGCACTGGAGAAAGATCTGGTGCTTCTCCATGAAATTCACTCAGCCCAGGAGCCGCGTGGGAGCCGTTCGGGTGAGCAGGGCTGGGGTGCTGGTGGGACAGCTCACATGGGGAGGAAGTTGACTCGGAGCTGAGAAAGGGGCCCCCTCTCCCCAGAGGCTGCCTGGGAGTGGCTGCCCATGCTTCTGGGAGCTTCGAAAGAACCCAGGCAGGAGGGCATGGGGAGGAGGGGAGACCCTGGAGAGCTTTTCACCTGCTCACAGCTGAATGAAAAGCCTTGAAGACTGAACTGAGCAAACTTAGAGGTGACTCCATAAAGCCACTGGCCACCAGGCAGTTTGGGGATTTGGAGAAAGAAAAGTAAAGTGAATTATTGAAATCAAAAAGAGCTGTAAAGCTTCCCGCCTGGATTTTACGGATTCAAGGGATGACGACATTTAAACCAGCTAAGTCAGCAATGCTCCTCAGTCAACCTGGGCTAAAAAAAGAGTCAAGGGAACAAAGAACAAAAATGATAGCCAGACAAAAGGCAACAGAGGGAAATGCTAGCAAAAACCGCGGAGCTGCCAGTGATAAGAACCCTCTACATGCTAAGTACGGCTCCATCCAAGGCTGTCCCCCCGGGGGCATCCGGGGGTCACATCCCCCACAGCTGCACCCACCATCACTCAGGATGCTGCCCGGCCCCAGCCCTGGCTCTGCGCCAGCAAACCCTCGTGTCTCTGGCAGGTCCACTCTTGGAAGCAGAGCTGATACCCTCCAGAGACCAAAAGGCCACACCCAGAAGGTTATGCTGGTGCAAGGGTGTTTCCCAAGAATGGTATTATGGCAAATGTGATTTCCTAAATCATTACTGCAGCAAAACCTCAATCTAATGTGGGTTTCTTAGAACAGAGACCCAAGTGCTAGGGGCAGGAAGTAGGGCTGTGATGGTGTCCAGTTGTCTGGTCAAGCAAGCACTGGCCTAACTGTCACTGCAAGGACATTTTGTGGACTTAAATCATCTGTAAGTTGATTGCATCTATGGCTGATTGCATCTACAATCAACTAAGGGGAGTGTCCCCCACAAGGAGAGACATTTAATCCAATTAGCTGAAGGTGTTAAAAGGAGAAGTGATGACTTCAGCAGTCAGAAGAGAGAATTTTCACCTCTACTTCAGCCAGCCAGCCTCTCCTGGGGAATTCATCGAAAAACTTCATCAGAGTTGTCAGCTTGCAGCCTGCCCTACGGAATTTGGACTCATGCATCCCCACAGTTGTGTAAGACACTTTTATGAAATCTCCTATTTACAGATTACTCCTGTTGGTTCTGTTTCCTTAGAGAACCTAATACAAGAATCAGGGGGACAAAACTTAACCTGAGGTGTATCTGAGCTCACAGGCACGTGTTGCATTTCAACTGACTTATGCAAATAACTGCATAATGAAACCCAACAGAGAGAATGGATTCTCCACTCTCCTGCATAAACCAGTGCCTGGAAGACATCTGTGCTATAGTCCATGTGGGAAATCATTATATACGTAAAACTGTTTATCCAAGTCTTTTCCTCTTTGAAGAGAATGTTCAAAATTAGTGAAAATAAGTAAAAAGAACTAAAGACATATTTGGAAAAGCATCTCCATCACCACCTGTACCCCCTTCCTCTTTCTGAGTCCTCCGTATGTCCATGGTGTATGAACTTTTGTCAGACCACCTCCCCAGCACCAGCTGAGGCTCAGGGCATGACAGCTCATGAGCCGTTAGCATTTGCTTCACATCCACTGCTGATTTCTGATGCTCAGAAACCCGGGTGCATGTTCCCCTTGGGCCTCTGTGTTTGCATGCTGCAATGAACGTGGAAGTCCGTGAAGTCCAAGACTTCCTGGGTTGCAGGATTAGCCTGCCTCTCAGTAACCCAGGTGGCAACTGTCTGCACAGCCATCCACTCACCCACACAGGTTTGGCAGGTAGGGTGGCACTCCCCACATCTGACCAGCTCAGAGTCGAAGTAGGTGCCCGGCTCACAATCTGGGATGCAGCTTCCCCTTGCAAGGCTGTTGAAAGAAAAGAAGGGGCAGATTTTGGTATCTATTCCAAAATCTTAATTGAATTATGATTTGTCCTCAAATGCCTTCCATGGGAGGAAATGAACGTTCTTGAAGGACAGCTCTTTGTTGTGTTGCTAAGGTTCAGAGCTTAGAGGAAAGGGAAAAGCTGTCCTGAAGCACCTAGGGGCCTGGCTGTAGAGGATGTCCTGGGCCTAGAAACTAGAGCCTCTCCTACTGGGCTGCTGGGTGCTGACGTCTTCAGGGAAAGGAAGCCAAGTCTCCTGGGCCATGGCTCCCTGCCCCAAGAGGATGAATTGAATACACATGGACTGCCATTGGTGCCTGCTGGCCCAGTCCCACCGGACCTGAGCTTTCCACCAAGCTTTGGCATTTACAGTGTGGTAGTCGGGTGGTGGTGATCACTTGCCCCCATCTCCCCCTGGCTGGAAAGCTTCTGGGCTTCAAGGTGGACTTGTAATAAAATCTACTCTTGGAACCTACCCAACTTTGCCCGATGAGGCTCCAGCCGCCTTCTTTAACCTCATCTGGCCCAGCAAGATGGCCAACGTGCAGGTCTCAAGTCTGGGGACTGAGCTGCTAGACTGCCCATGCTGGGCTCCTGGCCCTGCCACTTCCTAGCTGTGTGACCCTGGGCCAGCTGGTTAACTTCTCTGTGCCTCCACTTCCTCATCTGTTAAAGGGCATGCTTAACAGTTCCTTACATCCTAAGGTTGCTTTGAGGGCTAAATTAGCTCATACCCATAGGGTCTGGAGCAGTGTCTGGCACACGGCAAATGTCAATAAATGTCATCTTCTTATTTTTCTTTAGTTTCTGAGACGACACTGCATTTGGTGCACTTGAAATGGGCTGGCCACTAAACATACTGAATAAGCACGCTGGGGTGGGGGTGGACCAGACCGAGACTCCTGCATTTAGGGGGAGACGTTTGTGTTGGAGGCTGTGGGTGGGCAAGTCCCTTTGCATTCATGGTGGACACCACCCAGGGCTTCTCGTTGTCATGGTGCCAAGGAGTGGAGTTAAATCACGTCTTAAGAAACCAAGATTCCCTGTGGGCCCTTCCTGCATCTTCCTCCTGAGGAGACAGCTGGCCTGGAGCAGCTCCTCCACTGGTCTCTGCCTGCTCTAACCTGACGTGGATGATGTGAAGTCACAGCTTAGGAGGCTACTGGGCAGTAAAAGAGAGTTTTCATCGGATTATGGTAGACGATGGTTCAGATTTTGCTTGCCTCTCCGAAAGCCTGTGCTTGCTGGGAAGCATGGCTTCAGTTTGTGTGGCTGCTGCCCTTGAAGCATTTTGTCCACCGGACACTATTCCTGAGCTGAGGAGAGGACTTCATCTCTCCCACAGGAAGCAGGAGTGAGTTTGTTGGGACTCCCCCAGCCCTTCCCCACTGGGAACCAGATTGCCTGAGTTGGAGTCATCCTTCCCTGACACCTTTAATCTCCAGCTTGGGGTTGGGGAGCCACAGGTTGGGGAGAAGGAGGGACAGAGCCTGGGACATGAAAGCTGGCTTCTGCCAGGCCCCTGGCAGCTGTCACCAGATGAAAATCTCCTCTCCCATTTTGCTCTTTTGTATCTTGGGGAGCTCTTTCCTTGACCAGCCACCCTTTGACTCCTAGTCCTTGCTTGTCCAGCAAACAGGCTTCAGTGACAGCAGGGTGACGAGTGACTTGGGGGGCCCTGCTTCCCATCCCTTCCCCAGACATGCAGGAGCTTGGAGTGTGGATCTCTTTCTCCCCAATTCCCTGATCTGGAAGAAAGGACAGGATAAAGGAAATATCATATCCCCAGGGCAATTGCTCATCTTCCTCTATCTCCCACATTTGGAAAATGTGAATAATAATGTCTATCTCATGGGCTGCTATGAAGATTAAATGGAGAGATTTGGGAAAGAGATTGGAATAAGAGAAGATGCTCAGTAACTTTTCTTCCTTCTCTCCCAACCCCAAAAGGATTCATCTCTGCTGGTGAATTTCAGTAACGGCAGCATTTGGGTGGAGAGGAGATGGGGGTGAGGGCTGTGCTACCCTAAGGGGGCAGCAGAGAGTGTCCCCGGGGCCGGCAGCATCCACACCCCCTGGGAGCCTGTTGGAAATGCAGAGTCTCAGGCCCTACCCAGGGCTCCTGGGAGGGAATTTGCATGCTAACGAGAGCCCTGGTCATTCCTGTGCACATCCCAGGGTGGGAGGCGCTGCTCGAGCTGTCTGTTTCCCTTTCCCCCTTAAAATGCAGATCCAGCTTCCATCTCCACGGCACTGGTCTCTTTATGACGGGATTGTTGCAGGCGTGATTTCCAATAGAATGCTTTCTGGGATGCTAGATAGCAGCCTGGAGGAGCAAGTGATGTCCAATTGGTTGCATGAAATAGGCTAAACAAACCTTTAAGAACATCCCAGTTAAAGTCACTGACCTAGTGTGGTGAATTGCAGCTGTAAGTACCCTAGAGAAACACACTCTTAAACTTTATCCACTCCTGTGGGTGTGAACCCACTGTAAGAAGGAAGGACCTTTAGGTGAGGTTACTTCAGTCAAGGTGTGACCCACCTCAAGCAGGATGGTCTTCATCCTATTACTAGAGTCCTTCATAAGCAGAATGCAATTCAGACACACAGTGAGATAAAGACACAGGAAGCAAGAAGATTCATGTCAATGGAACATGGATGAGAAAGGAGAGGCCAGGAGAGGCCGCCATGTGCATTGCCGTGTGACAGAGGAGCCCAGGGCCAAGGAGCACCAGCAGCCGGCCCCAGGACGCCAGTCTTCAGGAAGGAAGCCTCATCTTGATGAAGTCTTGATTTGGACTTCTTCTAATTGTGAGCTAGTAAATTCCCGTTGCTTAAGCCAACCCATTGTATGGTATTTGCTTTGGCAGCCAGAAAATGAAAACACCCAGTAAACTGTTTTTAGAGGAAAAGTGTGCCAAGTTTCAAAAGGCTGAGCTGGTGGAATAGGGAGAACCAGGAATCTAAAGAAATCCTCAGGGAATCGGCGCCCCCACCTGGCTGAAGATAGCAGGAGCCGGGGGAGAAAAGACAGCAAGGGCAGTGATGGGGGAGGGGGTGAGTGGGAGAGTGGGGTTCTCCATTACAGTCCGCCCCTTGCTGGGACAGGCAACTGGAATAGGTGGAGTTACTGGAGCCTAAAAGGGGGTTCTGTGCTTCCCTTAAGAGGTCCTCACCCTTCTAGCAGTGAGCTCTACTTTAGAACATGATCAACTCAACTGTTGCTTTCACTGATTCTATAAAAGTTCGGTAAATTCTAGAATTTTTACTCATTCTCTAACTTTCCATCTTAAAAAAAAAACATCTAGAAGTGGAAGCGTGATTTTAACAGGCTCAGATTCCTTACTCTGAGAGGGGCCTCTGAAATTTTAGCTTTTCGGAAAAGATGCAAAAGCTTAATAAAACAATTGCAAAAACTAAAAACAGTGTAAACGCCTTGGCATTCTTCAGATTTGAAGTGAAGGCTTTACCTGAATCCTTCTTTACAGATAGTACATTTCTCTGGTTCACCAATGCATTTTTTACAGCTTGGGTGGCATTTAAGGCAATTTTTCTGACCTGGAGGAAAAAAAAAAAAGCAAGATGAGGAGAAGGGGAGAGAAAGAGTTGATGTAAAATCAAATCTGGGCAAATAAAACTAGAATTTCAAGGTGGGTTGAGAAAAAAGAGATTTTCACTCAATGGTAGTCTCCAGAATGGAATTTAAACAGGTGTAAATCTTTATGAAAATGACAGGGTGGAGCCTGCAGATGCCTTTGAGGCCCTTGTTTGGGTTCTCACAGGGTCTTCAAGGAAGAGTCAGGAGCTCTGACTGCAGTGAGACCTGAACCAGTGACAACCCATCAGTCCTCGTGGGGAAATTCTGGGTTACCATAACGCCCACTGTATTTGGGTAAATTACTATCTAGATCACTCCTTTTGGCACCTTGTCAAATACCATTTTGCTTGATTACTAAGTGGTTGGGGCACATCAGGTCCTGCCTCTTCCTCCTGGAAGGTAAGGGCCACTTGTTATACCTCTTTGCATCTTCCTCAGGGCCCTGCAGGTGTGGGACACACCTGTGGCAGGTGCTCAGGGAGGACCTGTGTTGCATGAGCAAGTGGGGCTGGTTCCTGCCTTGGGGTGGGAGCCTCCATATTACAAACAGGCCTGTGTGGCAGCCAAGGGCAGGTGTTTGCAAAAGCTGTGAACTGTGCCTTGTATGACTATTTGTTTTCCCACTAAAGAGAGACTGGTTATTTGATGGCTTTATATCAGTCATGAGGAAAGACACCTAAAGAGATGCCAACCCACTCCAATACAGGTGTCGGGTCGCCAGCAAAAGCACAACTCCCACACGCTCTGATGCAAAGCCTTTTACTCACAAAGAGATGAGTCAGCTTCACTAGTTAGCATGAATTCCCCATAGCTAGTCTCACACCTCTCAGTTGTGGGTGACATGACGAGGTGTTCTAGGAACAGCACCCCTCTCTTGTGTTTGTGTGCTGCCACACTGGGGAACCCCACTCCCTCCTCTTCCAGAGACAGATATGCCACCGAGGTCTGAGCTGGATGTCGTAAAACACGCCCACCAGAGTGAGACCGTCTCAGTGACTGTTTCCATGTGCTCAGGACAAGAGGGGAAGGAATGTTCCAGCAGTCCCCTTATCTACTAGGGGTCTAGGGGTTTGTGTTTCATCCCGCCAGGCTGACACGCCTGGTTCTGAGCACAGGATGTACTTGTGGGTCCCAGGGAAAGCCGACAAACCATGCTAGGGACTGTATCAAACCACACTTTATATGCTGTTAGAGATTTTCTGGCTTTTTCTCCACAGGAGTAAGGGCAGTGCCTTGACAGGACAGGTAAAAAATCCCTCCTGCTTGGCCAGGCCAGGAAAGAGTTCTGTGTGTGGGAGGGCCTGCCACCTGTGAGATCGCCAGTGTCTAAACATTAGCTTCTTCACAACTTGTTTGAGAACTATCCTCCATCCACTCAACCAGAATATTCTATTTTGGCTCTTCTTTGGCTGAGCTGGCGACACATGGACACAAAGTCCTGGGCCCCTGCACCCTGCCCACTCCACCCACCTTCGTGGGATGGGCGCTGCAGGCCCCAGTGGACTGGCAGACAGCAGGACCCCTGGGCTCTCTGCTCTGAGTTCAAGTCCTACTTCTGCCATTACTAGTTAAGGCCTTTTACCCTTCCTTGGCTTGCTTCATTTCTCTGTCTGTAAGATGAGGCCAACACACCCATCTCTCAGGGATGTGGCTGGGGTTAAATGAGGTGATGTCTGTCGAGGGCTCAACCCTTCCCTTCTCCTGAGCCCCGTGCTTCCAGCTGGCAGCCTCCTCCTCCTTTTTGAAGGATGTTAAGCCTTCTACCCATACTTAAACCCCAATTTCAACTCAGCAGTTCTTCCTAAGAAGGGCTGTCACCCAGTTTCAATTAATGATCTCATACACTTGTTCTGAATCCCCTAACCTGCCATGCCCCTGCTATGCACTGTGCTTCAAGGAGGTACAAAGAGGAAGATGTCACAGTCCTTCCTTGGGGGGCATCCTTGGAGGCCTTTCTTTTCTGATATCTGAAATCAGACTGAGCCCAGAATGGCCAGCCCAAGCCACTTCTCTGCCCCTCATCAAAGACGAACGTTGCCTCGCAGACGCACGAAATTCCCGGGACTACGTGGTGGTTCATTTCAGCATCCCCCTGGAATTGTTCCTGGCCAGGCTTGTGTATGAACTGCCATTGCCCAACAGGGTTGGAATGCTTTGATTTCACCATCTCTTTCTCCCTTCCCCATTGAAGGTCCTTCCTTAAACCACCTAGCATCCAGGAAGTAGAGGGCTGGGAAAATTCTCCCTGCAGAGGGAAGGAATGCCAGCCCAGAGTGGGGACAGCTGACAGCTCACTTCTTGCATCCACAGCCATGCCACTTACTCTCATCAGCATAGAATCCCACAGGACACTGGGTCACACAGGTGTTCATTTCCTGATGGTGGTAGAAGCCGCGACGGCAAGACAGGCACTGGGTCGGGCTCCTGCCCGAACAGGTCTCACAGCCCTTGTGGCACCGGCGACAGCGCCGTGCTGCCAAGTCCCCGAAGTAGCCCAAGGGGCACTCACTCACACACTTCCTGTAGGGAGCAGGAAACAGTGAGGGTCTTTCCAAATCAATCCCAGCCCTTGCCTGCTCTGCCCTGCAGTGCCAACCTAAGTCAGGGGAAGGCAGGCAGCTGGTTTGGAAGGATGTCCCCAAACCGTAGGTGCCCATTCTGAGTGACTTTAAACCATTAACACCCAAAGTCTTGATACGGTGCAGTTGGGAGGTGTGGAAGAACACAGGTAGAGGCTTTGAGGACTTCTATAAGAACCTGGGAGTCCTTTCTGTCCAAAGGTGCCAGAGTGGGAAGCCCTGCAGCTGTGTTTTGCTGTCTGAAGGCCCCAAGATGAAGGGCTTTGGTTTTTGGAGTTGTCAGCTCTGGCAGAACCCCACCCCATGTGCCTGTGGCATGCTTCCATTCTCCCGGGCAGTGAGTAGAGCCTCTGCAAAGCAGCAGGCTGAGTTAGACTATGTTTGGGAAGCCCTCATCTCCACTGTGCACCGGCCACCCAATGCCCGGGTGCTCACAGCTGTGGGGCAGCGTTTCTGGATGTGTCTCTATGCCTGCGCCTCTAGGAGGCCAGGGTGGGGTTTTCCCACTTAGCGCCTCAGGTAAAGCTGGGTGTAGCACAAAGCAGGTGCTCAGGAGGCTTTGTGAAATGAATGAATGACACTAAGAACAGCTACAAGGCTGGCGGGGATGAAAATTTGAGTGGAGGAAGGAAGTGAGTGGTGCTGGGAAGTGCAGGAGGGCTCCAGGGGCAGAGGACAGAGCCTGACGGAAGGACACATAGAGGTGCAACTTTGTCACAGAAGGGTGAACCGGACCTGGGCAGGGAGCCCTACTCATTGGCCCACAGATCAGAGTTCCCAAATGCTATCCCCTCCGGAGCCAAGTTAAGTCTCACAGGCTCTCTGGGAAGTTTCCAGGAGCGCCTTTGGGACACCCCAGCACACAGCCAGTGTTAAGAAACACTGAGAAATTGAACAATGAGGTTCAGCCTGTCAGCCATGTTACTCGCAGTCAGCCTGCGGAGCGGACAGAGCCGGCTTATAGAACATTCCGGGCCTTAAAATCACAGCTGTCTACATTCACCAACCTGGGCATGCTCAATATGATCCCACGTTTGCTCAAAATGGATAGAAAATGGTTTGTAAGTACAGACACCAAAATGCTACAGCTTCTGATATCCCCGTAAGGGACATGTATTATCGTATGCCCAGAACAAAAAGTTACTAAAAGATTAAAAAAAAAAAATCCAAAGCAGTTAACTTCAATGCAATTTCTTTCTGAAGTGTTGCATGAATCCCTAACTGGGGCATCAGGTGGTAGGGGGTAACAGTCATTAAGCAACAGGCAACACTGTGGTGCCCCAGGCTCTGCAGCGGGAAGCCCCCACCCCGTTACCTGCTGGTCTTGGTGCTCCCCAGGCCGAAGTGGACGCAGTTCAGGCACTGGTCTGCATTGGGGCCGTCGCAGCCTTTGTCGCCACACTCCGGATGGCACACACCTTAAAGAAACAAGCATTTCCTGTCATCCAGAGGGACACACTCTTAATCGCGCCTCATCCCCGAGAAGGAAGGGGCGGAAGAAGCAGGATCCCTGGGCCAGGCCCTCAAGTGGAGCACTCTCCCCCACGGGAACCTGAGTGCTCTGGGCTCTGGGGTCGGAGAGTCGGAATTCCACAAGAGCAAGTCCAATAACTGGTGGTGGGGTTGGGGAACCAAGACCAGTGAGGAGTGGAGAACTGTGAGATAGTAAAATATGGGGGAGGGAGAGGCTGGCAGCCACTTAGCAGTGCATGGCTTGCTCAGTCACTGTGATGGGACCAGCCAGCTCCTTGATTTCCAATCTGAAGGGTGGAGCAGCCCCATGTGGGGTCTTCTGGGTGTTAGGTAAATTGCTACCCCGCAGGGGTAGCTTTGGGTTATGGTGAATTAGGCAGGGATGAAGTAGCAGGAAAGGGGCAGAGGTATGCCGTGGTGGAAGGGAGGATGGTTTCCATGTTTATGCCCACTGGGTGTAGCTGTAGCAGGATGGGTGTGGGGTGTGACAGGGCAGACGTGTGTCAACCTGGGGTGGGGGTGGGGGGCTGGCCTTCCATGGCAGGGCTGTGCTGCTGACTTTCAAGGGCCAGCTTCCAGCTCCTTCCACGTGGACCTTCTTTATTTTTTGGCTCAAAGGGGAGCCATTAATGTCTTCCCTCAAGTTCCCTTTAGCCCCCAAATGCTCACTCTGCAGTCCTGTGTATTGTTGGAAAAGGGATGGTAGAAAAGCCACAGAGCTCCATGGACAACATCACGCCTCACGCCTCCTACCTCACGGCCCTGGGTGTGCCACAGGGAAGGGCCCAGCTTTAGCTTCTCACCCCCTGGAGGTGTGGTGGGGGCACGTCTATGGATGGGCCAGGGTATCTTCTCCCTCCCGGCCTGACCTCAGCCTGCCTAGACCCCTGCCTTTTCCTCCCGCCCTGTCCCACCTCCACCCCTCTCTCCTACCCTGGAGAAATGGCTCAGGAAAACCCACCAGACAGTTCCCGGAGTCATGAGGAGGGGCTCAGCAGGGCCTTAGGAGGACTTCTGAGCCTTTTTTAGAAGGAAAGAAAAAACTTCTACAAAGGTTTTCATTGTTGGAGGGGGTGGGGAATGAATTCAGAAGAAAAGAGGTAATCTGGGGGCCACCAGGATTTCACAGGGAACACGAGGGAACGAAGAGTCCCCATGCTCCACTGCCCATAATGGGCCTCTTTGCCGAGGCGCACAAAGCCCTCTTCATTCGTCTTTAAAGCGTCTCCAGATCCGGTTTATTTTGCTTACCTCCCTGAAGGTTTACTGTTGTTGATATTTCCAGAGTTTCCACTGGGGATCCTGCCTGCCCTTTGTGAACCCCCTTTCGGTGTGGTCCCCCTCTCCAGGAGGACCTGTTCTAGTTTGCTAATGCTGCCGGAATGCAAAACACCAGAGATGGATTGGCTTTTATAAAGGAGGTTTATTTGGCTACGGTTACAGTCTTAAGGCCATAAAGTGTCCAAAGTAAGTCATCAGCAATCGGGTACCTTCGCTGGAGGATGGCCAATGGTGTCCGGAAGACCTCTGTGAGCTGGGAAGGCACGTGGCCAGTGTCTGCTCTGAAATTCTGCTTTCAAAATGCCTTTCTCCCAGGAAGTTCCTCTCTAGGCTTCAGCCCCTCAAAAATGTCACTCGCAGTTGCTCTTGGGGTGTTTGTCCTCTCTTAGCTTCTCCAGAGCAAGTGTGCTTTCAAAGGCTGTCTCCAAAATGTGTCTGCAAGCTGAAGCTCCTCTCTCAGTTCCAGTGCATTCTTCAAAGTGTCCCTCTTGGCTGTAGCAAGCTCGCTCCTTCTGTCTGAGCTTATATAGTGCTCCAGTAATCAAGGCCCATGCTGAATGGGTCGGGCCATGCCTCCATGGAAATTATCTCATCAGAGTCATCACCCACAGTTGGGTGGAGCGCACCTCCATGGAAACACTCAAAGGATTCCAATCTAATCAGCACTAAAATGCCCCACAAGATTGCATCAAAGAATATGGCTTTTTCTGGGGGACATAATACATTCAAACAGCACAGAGGGGTTGAGGAGTGAATTCAGAAGAAAAGAGGTAATTTGGGGGCCACCAGGATTTCACGTGGAACACGAGGGAACAAAGAGCCCACACGCTCTACTGCCCACAATGGGCCTCTTTGCCGAGGCGCACAAAGCCCTCGTCATTCGTCTTTTTCTTTTTTAATTCAGTTTTATTCAAACACATTCACATAACATACAATCATCCATGGTATACAGTCAACCATTCACAGTATGATCATCTAGACGTCATTCATCTTTAAAGTGTCTCCAGACCTAGTTTATTTTGCTTCCCTCCCTGAAGGTTTACTGTTGTCGATATTTCCAGAGTTTCCACTGGGGGTCCTGCCCGCCTCCAATCCCTTTGTGAACCCCCTTTTGGTGTGGTCCCCCTCTCCGGGAGGACCCTCGGCCACCGGAGCCTGCGCCGGCCCTCTGTGTTCCATCACGCATTCCCCCCACCTCCAGAGCCCCGATGCCTGCAATGTTTCTGCCTCAGACTGCTCTGGAGTTGTTTCTCATTTCCACTCAGGATGGCAGGTTTGATTCTTGCTCCACCTCACTCTAGCCCATGTACGGGAGTATCTGTGAAATCCCTTCAATGGGCACCCTGGCTTCCCTGGGCCATGGTTCTTAATCACCCACTGAGCCGAAACATGTGTGCTTGGATGCTGGGCCCCCACCATCCCACCAAGGCCCTCTGGTCCAACTGGACCCCCTGACACAAGGCCCCACCATGGCCACAAAGGCACACGCCACTCAGTCCTCTCCTGCAGCTGTTTCTCCAGCAGGCTGAGGGAAGCAACATTGAACAACTTCCTCCATCTTAAGATTCTGAGGGAACAGGGAGGATGCAGACAGATTTCCTCAATCTCTGCAGGCCAGGGAGAAGTTGCTGTCCGTGGGCAGGGACTTTGGTTTGTCTACTGCTCTATGCCTAGGCCCCATGTCTGGTACACAGCTGGTGCTTCATAAATGTTTGCTGAGAGACTGAATGATGAAAGGAGAGTGGATGGAGATGGGGTAAAGTGCAGATGTCCTCCCCATCTGCAGACAGTGTCCACTGCCTGGGGCAGGGACAGCCTTGGAGGAGGGGTCTGCTCCAGGCCAGGCGAGGGGACAGTTTCCTTCCCTTCTGTGTGTGGACTTCAACCCCAGCCACTCCCTTCCCCTCTCTTCTGGACCTGTCTGCAGGGGAGGATTTAGTCAATAATCCCGAGGGGAAGCCCTGGGCAAGGGTGGAGTCCACCCAAGTGCACAAGCAGAAGAATCTTGATGCAGCATGACATAACTGGTAACTGGCAATCAACCGAGCTGGAGATCAAGTTACGAAGATGCCCATCCGTGGGGCGGAG
This sequence comes from Bradypus variegatus, assembly GCA_004027775.1. Taxonomy (NCBI): domain Eukaryota; kingdom Metazoa; phylum Chordata; class Mammalia; order Pilosa; family Bradypodidae; genus Bradypus; species Bradypus variegatus. Next base: position 2,820 of record PVKY010001879.1, on the reverse strand, counting down.
GATGCTCAGAAGAATGTCGGTAAACAAGCATTCCCAGTGGGGCTCTCTGCTTGGATTCTTCTTAAAAGCCAAGTATCAAGATTCATGTCTTTCATGAAGTGTCCTTGAATTAAATCCACCTGGCTGTATCTCACTCCAAAGAATATGAATATTTTTCCTTGGACATCTGTAACTCATTCTCTGGGTAAGCCTATGATATTTCTGTGGAAATTTGTGTTTCTTTCTGCTTTTCCTCTTGCCACAACTGGGTGAAGGTTCCTCAAAGACCCACTGTCTTTCTGGGAAACTTCCCATCACTTCTAATGGAAGCTCAATTAATGAGTGAATAGACTGGCTAATGGAAACTGCTGTTCCCCTACACATTATGCTATAATGACACAGGATTATTTGAAAATTCCACCTTAACTACTTTGTGGAACAAATCCAGGATAAAAAAAAATACATACACAAACACACAAGCAAATCAATGTTAGAAAGCAACTTGGGGGTTCTCGGTTGATGGGTCATTACACATATAGACCAATTTCTGAAGGAGCAGGAGGATTTTAGCAAATACCACCATCTTTTCCACCATTTGTTCCATCTAAGAAAAGCACATTGGAACCTGACCATGACACTGTTTGCAATGGAGTAGAATGCAAGAGTAGAAATGGCTGATTGCAGAAGAGAGGGTGCCAAGGACAACAAACTGACTGCATTCCCATTCTGGTCTCCTTCTTGACTGTGTGCTGACCTGGGCAAGCTAATTCTCTCTCTGGGCTTCGGCCCTCACCTGGGGAGTGAGCGCTGGTGGGCTGTGAGTCAATGGCTGGTACCTTCCAGCTTTGGGTACTCCAGGTATAGGGTGCCCCTAGAGAGCTGTCCTGGGACCCCCTTCTCCAGGCAATGGCACCTGTGCACCCTCGGCTCCCCATTCAGGGTCCAGCGTGGATGACTGTGCTGTCCCCAGCCATGCTCAGCCCATCCCCAGTCCCTGCAAGGGAGAACAGATCCCCAGGCTGCTCCTCCCCCTTTGCCCAATGCCTGCTGCCTTGCTGATGCTCAGGCTCCCCTTTGTTCCCAGGGGGACCCTTGGACCCTGGGCACCCATCTTGTTTCCTGCTGTCATTCTTGCTGATTTCAGCCCTGCGTCTATGGTATGTCCAGCTCCCTGGCTCACGACCTAGGAGCTGCTTAGTGTGTGTGTGCACAGGGGTGCAGACTCGGGGCACCCCCAGTCCAGCCCAGGGTCTGCTCTCTGGCCAAGCATCCTGGGTGGCTCATGGTGAGGCTCTCCACTTGCACTTAGGCCACTGCATGGTTCTGTCCTAGCAGGCCAGCCATCAAAGGGGAACGCCTCACCCTCAGAACCACAGCCACGGACAGTCCCTGGGGACTGCACCCCCAAACCTGCGGTTGCTGCCCTTCTTCCCTGCTGGTTGCCGGGGCCTCCCAATCCTCCCGTTCTCCTAGCTCACTGGCCACACTGCCCCCGTCCCCCTGAAGTTGGATTTCCACACCCTTATCTGCCTCAGGGAATTCCAGAGTCCAATGCTACCTCAGCCTTCCGCTCACAACTACCTGGCACACCCTCCAGGAGCCCCACGCCCTCTCGGAATGTGATCTGGCCGCTACTCTCCAGCTTTCTCGCCATCACACATGCGTTCCCTGGACTTTCCTCTCCCCCCTCACTTGCCTTGCCTCCTCTCCTTCATTTCCATACCACAGTGGGATCTGTTCTCTGTCTCTCCTGTCCACCCTCTTCCCCCCAGTTCCTGGGCTGCCCAGCCCACCCCTGCTGGCTGGCCCTGGGGACCGCTGCTCTATTACTGACTCCCCCACCCTTCCTGACATGGGCACCTGCCCCCCAGGGTTCTAAGTGGAGCCCCCAAGTCTGGGCCCATTCCCCTCCACACACTTTCCGCCTGTGGTCAGCCCCCCCCCAGAATAACGCCCTCCCATCCTTGTCTTCTCTGACACCCTGTCTCTGTCCCTGAGTGGATTCTTCCCGCTGCTTTTGGCCACCCCTGCCTTTGCCCTCTGCAACTGCAGGGAACTTTTCTGAGAGTCGGGCACGTCTTGCTTCTGCAGATATCCCCTTTCTCCATCTAGGCCTTGCTCAGGGTGAACTGAGCTGCAGAACAACATTATAGTGAGGTTCCAGTGTACACATTAGGGTCACAGCAGATTTTAAGGGGGGAAAATCAGTCCTTCATTAACAATTACTGAATCTTGCCACAGTTTATAAATCACAGGGGGAAACAGTGGATTAGTCCATACATAACTCAACACTCAGTTTTAAAGGAATGGAGGAGAAATTTAAAATTGCATCAACCGAAAGAGACCGGGAAGATGGCGGCATAGAGAGGAGAGGAAGCTAAGTAGTCCCCCTGGAACAACTAAAAAAACACCAGAAACAACTAGTAAATAATCCAGAATAACTGCAGGGGGACAAACGAGACCGTCCATTCATCACACACCAACCTGAATTGCGAGGAATGCCTGAGAACACAGCATGAAATCTGTAAGTGAAACCTGCGGATCCAAGCCGGGAGCCCCCTCCCCCATAGCCCGAGCTCAAAGCCTCGTGGTGCCAGAGAGAAGCTCTCTCCCAACAAGCAAATACAGCTCAGCTGAGCTCCAACCGGGGTCTTAAGTAGTGAGTGTGAACTGCTCACTGCAGGTACGAGTCCTCAGAAAACAGACAGAGGCTTTGGGTGACGACTGACCTTGCTTGGACTTGGTCTGAAGGGGACTATCTGTTTCTTTTTCAGCTCAGTGAAGAAAGCCCCAGCCATTACAGTTCCCAGGACCTGTGACTCAGAGAAGGGCGGAGACAGC
>PVKY010001878.1:0-28808 GCA_004027775.1 Bradypus variegatus | reverse complement strand
GCCTCCAGCAGGTTGCCCTCGTACTCCTCCCTGCGGAGCCTCTTGTCATCCTCGTGGTAGCCCAGGGGGGCCTCGGGCTCACCGGCACCCACCGGGCCCGCCTGCCCGGGCAGGGGCTGGTCCTGCTTGCCGCTGAGGGCCCCCAGGCCAGTGTCGTTGGCCTGGCCCCTCCTGGCCAGCGTCCTGCTGCCCGCCGGCCTCTTATGGGGGTGCACGAGGATGTAGTCCACCTTCCGCTTGCCGTCCCGGAAGTACAGCCCGTACTTGCACCCGGCATCGGGGTCCACGGACAAGGAGCTCAGCAGCTAGCGGGCAAGGAGCAGAGGGAAAACCTTTAGCATCGAGCGGTCAGGGTGGGCCTTTAAAGGGTAGCACATGTCACATAGAGCTCTCTATTGATTCACTGGCTCCTGGTTCATTCATTCCACCAACATCTGAGTGCCTGCTGGGCACGCGGCACTGTCCCCGGCGGCTGAGAGCCAGGCCCGGCCTCTGGGGAGCTGGTGTTCCAGAAGGAGACACAGGGTACCAGAAGACCCTGATGTTCTACAGAGCTAAGCTGGGCTGGATGTCTAGGGCCCAGGTGCCCCTAAAAGCTTTTGTAAAAGGTGAAAGTGAAAACTGTACCTTACGGAGTCTCAGAAAGGGCACAGCTGAGCTTGGGTTCTGTGAGCAAACCTCAACTTGTGAAGGCCAGTGCCCAGGGCTGGGTGACTGGGGTGGGGCCCAGGGCTCTAATTGGGGGTACCCTCGTGGCACCTGGGTGAGGGCAGTGGCGGTGGTGGGGAGAGGAGCGGGAGGCAAGGGCCAGTGGAGGCAGGGGGTGAAGCAGGTTGGGGCTGTGGGCTCCATCCTGTGGGCCCTCAGAGCTGGGATGGACACCGCCCGCTGCAGCCCCCAATGGCTGGGGGGGTCACTCCTGGGGCACAAATCCCTCCCCTTTCTGCCCGGCCCTGCACGTGGCCTTTGCCCATTCCCACATCTGATGAAGCCACTGGCATGGATGGGCATGGTCTGGGGGTCCCCTCGGGGTGAGCCAAGGGGTCTGGGCAGGGCCCAACACGGGCAAATGGAGGGATGTGCGGCCTGGCAGCTTAAAGAGGGAGATACCCGCACAATTGCTAGTGCTACGTCTGCTGCTAAAGCCAACCCTGAATTCTAGAGCTCCCAGGAGATTCTGCTGGTTAATCGAGGGCACAGAGATTAATCAGCAAGCTGCTCTTCGGAAATAAGAAAATAAATTAGAAACGCTGGGGTGTAGTCTAATGAGCAGTTCTTTGGATTTTATTCCAAACTGTGAACGGTGCCGAAGCTGAGCTGTGTGCCCTCAACCCGACCAGATGGGTTTCAATCCCAGGTTCCCATTCCCATGTCCCAATGCTCCCCACTCCTGCTCTCCTCCCGGTGCTCCCCACTCCTGCTCTCCTCCCAGTGCTCCCCACTCCTGCTCTCCCGAGGGCAGGGTCTGCTCACATGGAGCACAGGGCTGGCATGTGGCTTCTGGACACCCCAAACACCCGTGGCTGGCAGAGTGAGCTGCGCGTGACTCGGGGGCTCAGATGCTCCCCAGTTGGCCACTTGGGGCCACAGGACAGCCCCCGCCACTGCCCTGTGACTCTAAAGGGCCTGCTGCCAGAGGTAAGGAGAAGGGGCAGGGCAAACCCCTCACTCCAGGGGTGGCGGGCTGGGGACCACTGGAAGCTTATTGGACAAAACCTGCCAGGATGGTGTCTGGAGGAGAGAGCACCCTGTGATCTGGTTTATTTTCAGACCACCCAGCGTTTGGCTCTGGGAGAATGAGAGAGAGGGGAAGAGAGAAAGTGGCAGATGTGCAAAGCTTGGGAAGGAAGGGTTTGGGAAGGGCCCCTCCCCGCAGGCCTGCGAAGAGTCTGCCGCCTCCTTCCACCTGTGTTGATGGGTGTGGGGTGAGCTGCGGATTCCTTCACTCCCATCTGGGAAGGGGATGGGGCCCTGGGATGGGGCCTCTCGGGGCCCTGGGCACTGCCTGGCCAGCACCTCGGCCTTCCAGAGGCTCGGCATCTCCAGGAGGGCCCTGGGCCCATTTTACAAGTGGGAGCTGAGGTGGAACGAGGTGAAGCTGGGGGGCTGGGGAGCAGCCCCCAGGGAAGGGTTCCACCATGGGTGTTCCCCCTGGGCTCCCTTCCTGCTCCACCTTCCTGCTTCCTCCCCACGTCTCCAAATCTCCCTCTCCCCTTTCCCACCCCAGGCCCAGTGCTAGTGTGCAGCCACCTCTCCAACAGCACATCCTAGTGCCTCCTCCCTACCTTGTATGGGCTGGGCTCCCACCTTTCTGTCCTCCTTCCTTCCCTCCTCCCCACTTTGCACAGGCTGTGCTCCCCACCTGCACATCCCTCCTCCTCCCCACCTTGCATGGGCTGTGCTCCCCACCTGCTGCCCTCCCTCTCCCTGCCATGCACATGCTGTGCTCCCACCTGCATGTCCTCCTTCCTTCCCTCCTCCCCACCTTGTATGGGCTGTGCACCCACCTGCATGTTCTCCCTCCTCCCTGCCTTGCACAGGCCATGCTCCCCACCTGCCCGTCCCCTCTCCTCCCCACCTTGCATGGGCTGTGCTTCCCACCTGGCTGCCCTCCCTCCCTGCCTGCCCTTTTGATCCTTCCTGTTTTTCAGGGCACAGGTCAAACCCTGCACCCCCATGGGCTTGGAGGCCCCACCACTTGGTCTGCACAGGTGGCCGTGGGCTGGGGTTTCCTCTGAACCACCCACAAGACGGCAGGATCCCTGAGGCTGGGTCGGGGAACACCCCTAACACCCCACCACCCAGGGCTCAGCTTCCAGTGAGGGCTCCACAATGCCCCCGGCTGGCTGGAATAATGTCTAATATTGGACAGGTGGGCAGACAACCCTTAGAGAAAGAGAAAGGAATTCTGAGTCACCTGTTGAGCCAGAGAGCAGGGAAATAAACCTAACCAATCGACCACTGATTCTCCACCAAGGCGAGGCAGAGGATGGTTTCCAGGTTCAATAATGAACAAGGAGCTGGGGCAGCGGGTAGGGGGAGAGTGTTGGGTAGTAAAACCTGATCAAAGAACACGCCTGCCCTCCGGGGCACGACTGTCTGGAGGGGCACAGACACCAGCACGGAGAGGGAGGGGCAGTGCAGGGGTCTGATTAGGAGTGGGCGTGCTCCTGCCTGCTTCGATATCAGCTCAGCCACTCACTAGCTGTGCTATCCCAGGCACATAGCTTAACCTCTCTGTGCCTCTGCTTGCCTCCATGTAAAATGAGCAAGGCCTCCTTCATATAATATGATTTTCCTCTGAGGAGGGAAGGATTAAGCATGTTAATATGCATGGCCTGCCTTACTGTGAGCCCTCTAATTGTGAGCTGAGATATATGCACAAATAAAGAATGGGGGGGGCAGGGGAAAATAATCTCATGGTCAGAGTGGACCACAAGTGAAAGATATGGGCAATGCTAAATTGAAACGCTACAAAAACAAGCTGGGTGTGCTGCTGGGATCAGCAGGAGGCAGGAATGAGCCCTGGTGTGTGTGGGGGTGGGTAGGAGGGTCCTAGGGTCTGGCCCCATTGTTGGCCCTGCCGATGATTCGCTGCACCATCTTGAGCAAGTAACCACTGTCTCTTTGGGTCTTAGTTTTATAAAATGGGGATAAGCTGCCCTGAATAAGGGGAAGGGGCTAGCAACTTATAAATAGAAAGCATGGGCTCTCTGCAGATTTAACCCTACATGGGCTGGGAGGCCCCCAGGATCTAGAGTGCAATTCTGAGCTGGACTGGGAGGGAGCCTCACAGCCAGGAGCAGGGAAGAAATGTCAGAGGCAGTGAGCCTGCTGCAGCCGCCTGAGTGACCCTACAGGGTCCTTCCACAGAGCAGTGCAGAGGGTGCTTTGCTTGAGAGGGGCAGGACAAAAAGGCAAAGATTGACATTGCAGCAGGAGGGATGGGGGTTAGACTTCATGCACAACTTCCCAATTCGAGTTTGGGAAGCCTTCAGCATGCTCTTCTTTCAGTATTCTTAGTAAAGGGGGGAGCTACCCCTTTGAAAACCTCTGTAGTGGATGAGAGATTTCTTATTCACCTCTTTAATTGCTGGCAGCTAATATGCAGTTGCCAAAGGAATGAATAAATGAATGAATACATGACAGGTGCTTGCGGCTTGCATATTGTTACTGGTTGTAGCTACCTGATCCAAGAATATGGAAGCAACTGAAACACGGGACACTTCTCAGCTTTGAACCTCAGGTTTTCTCCTCTGTGAAATGGGCACAAAGACGCTTCCTCCACCTACACCCCAGGATTCCTGTGGGAATAAAATGAGCTGGGAGCTGCTAAGATTACTCCCTGAGTATCTGGGGAAAATGCTCCTAGAAGGAGCTCCCTTGAGGAAAATGGGAAAATGGGGGGGAGAGGCATCTTCCTGAGGTTATGTGGGAAAATGTCAGGGGACAAAGTTCTCCTTCCCAGCGGGAGTGGGCCAGCAGCCCTCCCCCAGCTGGTCCACGCCTCCCTCTCCAAACTGCACCCCCCCCAATTCCAAGGAAAGGGCAGACGGGGCACCGGAACCCAGTGTCCACACCGGCTGGTGGACCGGGAGTGGATGCATTCATTTATTTGGCTTCTTATCCAGAATTCTGTTCCAGGGTCTGAACTCACCCATTCATGTGAAAAATCTGACATAGTGGCAATTCTAAGGGATCATTTTAAGCGGGTCTCCTATGATCACCTTCTCGGAAAACAAGGGAAAGAAAATCAGTGACCTAAAAACTTCCTGTGGTCTAGGAATCTGAATTTCAGATTGGAGGGGAGTATCTGTCCTAAACTTTACTTTTATCCTAAAAATTGTAAAAAATGAAACCACTAGCACTACTACCCTCAAGTTGTGGTTACCCGGCAAAGAACCTCATCTGAAAACAGATCATGCCCAATTGCAGATAGGGAGGAAAACGTTCTTTTCTCAGCGTGCCTGGGCACGGGGCGTCTCTCCAGTGTGCCCAGGCTTGTTCCGGGCACCTGGGTCCACAGCACACAGGCTTCGGTTTGGAAAATAGAAACACGCAAAGGTTAACACCTTGGAAATAAAGTGCATCCAATCTGGCCTCTCGCTTTGGAGTCAATTCTCGGTACTGAGATGATGGAGTGACTTTCCCCCTCGAACTTGGGGAATGACAGGGAGAGGGGAGTCAGAGAGGCAGCCTGGGAACTGGGAGTCTGCAGGAGATGGGCCTATTCTGATGGCTGCATTTTAAGCACGTCGCCCCTGCTTGTGAGGGACACAGGCTGGGAATGGGACAGAAGCTTTGCAGAATGCAGTCCACGCCCTCTGTCCTTCCATGCCTAGGGCCGCCTGCACTGGGTGACTCAGGGCAACGGCTGAGCAACAATTACTGGCTTGAGCCGTGCTGGGGATGCCCTCAGAGGCCCTCCCTGTGGCACCGCCTGCCCTGCAGAGACAGGTCCGGGAGCTGCTGCTTTCAGCATGTGTGTGGACTTTTCCCTGGCAGGATGCTACTCAGCCAACTCTCCTTCCTGCAGCCCGTGCCCCCACCCATGGCCTTTCTGGCCCCCAGAGTCCAAAGCCTGCCCCCTCCAAACTCAGGCACAAAGAAAGAGTGAAGAATCTCAGCGGAGCCTGTCCCTGTGCCTGTGAACGGGAAAGATCTTGCTTCTTTGCAGACCCTGTGGTCCTCGGCTGGGCTTGGGGGAGAAAGGTGGTTTCTGGCTCTGGATAGGCAATGGGTCCCTGACTCGAACTCCAGAGCCCAAGAGTCATTTGTCAGGGTGCCATTTCTCACCCCCACATCCACCCCATCTTCAAATCTAATCCCATCTACCTCCCAAAAGTCCATTTCTCTCTATCGCCTTCACCACCACCCTTTCTCCTCCTAACTGGTGTCCCACGTCCCCTCCCCACCCTTGGCTGGATCTTTGCACACACAGGTAACTCAGGTAACACAGCTCCTCCTCTGGGGAATGTCAGCTCTTCAGGGGCCACCTGCTTCTGTGTCCGGCACCCTTCCTATGCCTCATCTCAGCTGCTGGGTGACTAGGGGCAGGTCACCCACCTGTAACAGCATCTGCCCCACACGGCTGCAGTGGGAGTTACATGAGCCAACACTCAGGGGACACACAAGGCCATGCAAGTGTCCCCAGGGTCACAGTGGCTCAGCCTCTATCACTGCTCCTTAAGTTCCAGAGGGCAGGGCCCTCCCCTCGCGTTCCCTGGGGTGCCTCAGATTGAGCCCGGCCCACCTGGCACCCAGCAGGCACTTCAGCTCTTGCTGAAATGATGACTTCTCTGTGCCCCAGGCCAATCACATTTATCACCCGCAGACTCGCCCCTCTCGAGCAACACAGTTTTCAACTGCCCTGGAGGAAGCGCCCACTCTCCACCCTGCGCCCCAGCAGCGGCCCCCATCTCTGCTGGAGAGGTGCAGGGGGCTGGTGGTCTCCTTCCGCGGGACACAGTGACCCTCGGCCCGCCCGCTGCCCACCCGGCCCTCCCCGCGCGCTGCCGCCCCCGCCAACCCTGGCTTGGGGGGCAGGTGCACAGCGGCCGCGGCTCCGCGTGGACAGACCGGCTGGGCCTTGGCGAGGTCTGGGGCGGAGCACGGCGGGCGCTGTTCCCCGTCCCAGGGCGCTCCACCGCGGCGCCGCCCGGGCTGAGCGCGCCATTCTCAGCCTTTCCCTCTTCGGGCAAACTTTTTTGTCTTTTCATCCAAACCCTTCAAGAGCGAATTCCGCGGACCCACGCCCGCTGGGGTCGGCCCTGGGGAGGCTGGGGGCGGGTTCCGGGGCCCTGGACTGGAAGGCCCCACCCACGAGGCCGGATCCGCGCTCGCCCACCGGGGCCCACCACCACCCGGACCCGGGGGAGCCAGGGGCCACCGCGAAAATAAGTCTCGTCGGCCCGGCGCCCGCAGGCTGCACCCAGCGTTGGCAGCTCCCGTGCCGGGCACTGCGCGACCCCACACAGGCAGGGGAGACGCCGGCGGGGCCCCGGGGACCTCGAACCCCCAGAGGGGCTCGGCTGCGGACAGTGGAGGGCGGCTCGGGCCGGGGGGGTGGGCGGCGGCTGCCACCTCCCCCTGCGCGGCGCTCACCGCGGCCCGGGCGGAGACTCCTTCCCCTCTTCCCCGGGGTGGCGCGGGCCAGGAAGGGAGGGTCCCACCCGAGTCCCCAGCCGTGCGTTCTCGCTCGGGCCCCGGAGAGGTCGCTGCGAGCGGGCATCCGGAGGCAGGGGCCTGGGCCGGATCCGGCCGAGGGCGCTGCGTCCCGCGGGGTGGCTGCCGCGCCGGGGAAGCGCGGGGAGCCGGCTGCGTGTGTGCCTGCGGCCGGGGACACCGACCCGGCGCGCCCTCCCCGGGCCCACGTGCGCGGGTTGGCGCCCGCACCCTGCGCGGAGGGCGCGGCCCTGGCCCCGGCACCCCGGGAGGCCCCTTGGCCGCCCGGCTCCCGCCCTCCCCGGCCGCGGCGCAGGTGCGTGGCGCGGCCCTGCCCGCGGCTCGCGCTCGCCGGCACTCACCGTGCCCTCGGACGGCAGGTAGCCGATGTCCTCGATGGCGCAGATGTTGACGATGTGGACGCTGCGGTCCTCAGCCGGGAGCGTCGAGTACCTCTCGTTGACCCTCATCGCGGCCGCCTGTGAGCCGGGACCGCCGGGCGGCGCGCCCTCCCCATCCACGGCCCCGGCGGCCTCTGCAAGCGGAGACGGCAGCGTTCGCGGCGCGCTCGCAGGAGGCCGGGCCTCCCCGCGCCCCGGCCGCCGGGGACGTGGCCGCCTCCCGCTCCGCCCGCCCGCCCGACCCTCCTCGGCCCGATCGCGCTGTCACCCCCGCGGCCGCCCGGGAACTTGGCCTCCCGCCGGACTTTCTCTTCCTTAAGGAAAAGCTATACGCGCCCTCCCGCCCGCCTATGGCAGAGGCGGCGGCGACGCGGGTCAGATTTTCCGTAGAATTTTAAACACAGGAAGAAAGTATTCCATTCCTGCGGCCCCCTCCGAGTTTTATTTTTATCCGGGGAACGTGCCCCTTTGGAACTTTTGGGTTTTCATACCAGGGAGGAAACTTCCAGTAGTCCCCACCTTGAAAAAAAAAAAAGTTCCTGAGAGTCACACTTCTGTCGCTTTATCTCAGGTCGCCCTGGCAGGGGAGAGAAGCTTCTGGAATTGAAGTCAGGAGTTCCTGTCCCTGAGGCTCCCCCCACCCGCCCACTGGCAAACTCCCGCTGTCACTTGTTCTCACCTCTTCCGGGAAGCCTCCCCTGGTTTCTGCAGACCAGCCAGCTCCCAGGTTCCTTGCCCTTCCAATGGGCTTCCCCCCACCCCACCCCCCACAGCAAGCAGGGGAGCCCCCCAAGGTTATCCGTGGGCCCCATTTATGGAGCACTTATAGTTTGGCACTGGTCTCTGAAGAGGCCCTTACCCAGGCCCCACAGCCACCCTGGAGGGCCTGTCCCCATTTTGCAGAGGGGAAACTGAGGCTTGGAAGGCCAAGGAACAGTCCCCGGCTCTTGTGCTCAGCAGAGGCAGGCAGGGGGTTTGTGCACAAAGCTCCACTGTCCACCAGAGGGAGGGACCATGACTTTGAGTTCTCCTTCCCCATGCTTTCAAGCCTGCGTTCCTGCAGGGGGAGGAGGACCCTGCAGGTCTCCAGGGGGCAACCAGGCTGCCCAGCAGGAGAAAAGCCCCCTCTTTCCTCTGCCTCAATACATCCTGTTAGTTCTTCAAGGCATGCAGCAAATACCACCTCCTCCAGGAAGTCACCCTGGATTTTCCCCCTGCCCCAAGTGTTCACGCCTTCCTCTCTGCCCCAAGAACCTGCTTTACCATGGCTGCAGCACTTGCTTCTCTTCCCCTCATTTTACAGTGGGCCATTTACTAGGTTCATACAGCAGGGGCTCAATAATTGCTTGTCAAAGGGAATGTGACACTGCACTGCAAAATGGCTATATGTGCAAGGTCAGCAGGTCAGATGGGCCATTTTCCCTACCTGAGTGCGTGGACATTCACCCCACCTTCCAGATACATTATTCCTCCTCGTGGCGGAAGCAACCCAGGATCCCACGGGAGTGGGTTTTATACGGTGAATGGACCACTTTGGTCTGAAAAGATCGTGAGGCTGCCTTCCCGGGCCATGATGTCACCAGCATGATGTGGTTCCAAGGGTGGGGTGGGGTGATGGGGTGGGGTCTGGCTCCTGCTCCGGCACTTTGCAGCCCCTGGGACCTTGGGCCAGCCCCGTTCTGGGCACAGAGCCTCGCGCGTGCAGCACGGTCCAGCTCCACAGGGTGTGTGAGCGTCCAGCGTGGGAAGCCACACAGAGCCAGGCACAGAGTGGGGCTCAGCCGTAGTGGCTGCAGTGGCCTTTGTGAGGCTGGGCCAAGGGCACAGACCCTGTGTTGTCTTGAGCCCTGTCGCATCAGACCCTGCTCCTCCCACCCCCTTTAGGCTTAAGTCTGTGAAGTCCTTGAGGCGCAGGAGGACCTTTCCTAGCCGGGCAGGGCTGGTCCCCAGGCCAGCTGTGCCGACGTCCACTGTGTGGCCGCAAGGATTGTTTGCGCCTTGGACAGCGAGACAGGGTTTGAAGAAGTGCGACAGGCTGGCCGAGGCCCCACCGGAAACATTCTCCACAGCCTCAGCCATGCCAGGAAGACTGTGCCCCTAAAAGTTCAAGCTTTCAGGGCTGGGAAGAAATAAACACACACATGCACACATACAGACACACAGAATTACATAACTCCATCCTGTTATCCTTGTTGGTAAATAACCAAGATTGTGTAACCATAATGCACTGTCTTTCTAAATTTACCTTCAAGTGGCAAGAAGTCTGCAAGGTGAAACTTCTGAAAAAAAGAGTAAAAACATCATCCATCAGTTTTGGACATGTTGGTGCTTCCCAATGTCTGGAAATGACACTTGCCTGCTGACACAGATGCCCGAGTCCCTCTGGGGTCTGCTGGGTGGGGGGACCACCTCTTAGGCAGGTGGCAGCTCCCTGCCTCCTCCTGGGACAGTGCCCCAAGGTGGTGTTTAACCTGTTTCCCATGCTTTATGCCTTAGTCATCCTTGGGGCATCTGCTTGCCTGTATGTCTGGTCAGCTTTCTTCCCTCCCATGCCCTGCGTTCTGTGTCCTCTTGCTGCCACCCCCCCCCATCCCAGGTCTTCTAGGAAGGCTCGGTAGGTGCAGAGGGAAGACAGGGGTCTGCTGGGCAGAGCAAGAGTCTCGGGCCACAGCATGGCCAAGAAGGATCAATTCCATCCCCAGACCGGTTTATGGCCTGTACTGGGGGTTCTTGGACTTGGGGATTTGGGGGACCAGCAAAGAGCAAAAACAGCAGCACCCCAAAAATCACAGAGGGAGAACAGAATTCTTCTAAGTTGCCACATCACCCAAGACTAGGACTACTTTAAAGGGGCCCCTTTTTTGGTAGATGGTTTCACTTTACCAGCTCCCTGCCGAGTTCATTACAGACAGGCCACTGCCCTGGGATTCTTAGAAATGGTTCATCTAGATTAACGGTTGCGTTCAATTTGCATTTTCTGCTCCTTGACGCAGTGATTTCCATCATTAAAAAAAAGAGAAAGGGACAGATTTCAACAGCAGGGTTGATTCCCTGATCATGAATAAAAAAACAACAGGCTAATTAGTTCAAAGGGTGCATTATACTCTGGAAGGTTCTCTGCATCACAGCTCACTTGCCGATTGTGTCATTTGTGATATCACACGCCATCAGGCACTTCCATCTTTGCTGACATTTTAGGCGTCAGCAGGAACACGCATGAAGTGGCACGGGGCGCAGAACAGCCAGGAGCCCGGCTACCTTGTAAGAGGCTTTCCAAGAGCGTTTTATTTTCGCCAGGCATGGCCCACACAGAGAAGAACACTGTACCCTCTGCCCTGCCTCATGGCACGTGTCTGAGTGCTCAGCCCTGGCCACTTGCAATTCAGGGAAAAGATGAACAATCCAGCCTTTGTGGGCATGCCGAGTTCTGGGGGTGCAGGGGTGCATGATGAGCAAGGCGTGAGCTCAGGCAAGAACCGGCTCCACCGTTAACTAGCTATGTGGCTCGGCATGCCTCAGTTTCCTCTTTCAGAAAATGGGACAAGCAGTGCCCCACTCCTGGCTGGGTCTGAGGACTGAACGAGACAGCGAGTCAGCTCCTGGCACAGTGCCTGGCCATTGTGAACCCCAGGTCGGAGAATATTCTAGCGAAGGCCGCCTCCAGTATGGTGTTCTAGAGCCGGCTGTGTCTGCCTCGGCACCTCTGACGTTGGGACTGGAGATGCTTTGCCGTGGGAGGCCGTTCTGTGCACTGAAGGAGGTTCAGCCACCTCCCTGGTCCCCACCTACTGGATTCCAGAGAAAAACGCCTCCTGGGCAGGGCGGGGGGTGCTGTCACCTGGTAGAGATCCACTGCCCCAGGCCCACCCAGGGGCTCGGCTGTGCTCTCCAGAAGACCTCAGGGGGGCCAATTTTACCTCCCCACCTTTCTCAAATGAGAATGCCCAGGCCTGGCGAGGGAACACGTGTGGCCCAAGGTCACAGACAAGGGAGCCAGACTTGGCCTTAAATCTAGGTCTCCTGACCCCCAAATCCAAAAGGCACACCCTGCTCTGGAATGAGAGCAAGATGAGGTTTGTTTTTACAAGATACACGGCTGTCCCCAGCCGCCTCCTTCGTCTGGCCCAGGCCAAGATTGCTCAATTCCGGTTGGTGGGGTCTTCCCCCCAGGATGGATCTCTGCACTCAGAGGTGCTAAAAAAAAATGCAGTTGACTCATGGGCTGCCCCAGGGTAGGGACAAGACCACGGAAGAAGTGAGCAGCCCGTGAGTCAGGCCATTGTGGGCCCACAGGCCCTCCGCCCCTACTCCAGGACCCTGCTCCCTGCTCCCTTGCCGGCTCGGCTGCTTCTCCACGCCCCAGGTGGGCAGCCCACCTGGGAAAGAAACGCACACCAAGCAGATAGATGGCACCACACGCCAGAAGCCGCCTGGGCTTTCATTTTCCCTGGAGGACGGGCCCCGGGAATTTACAGCCTAGCTGTGGCAGGAGGGAGACGGGCCACTGTCATTTCCTTCCTTTGGATGATGTCACAGCCCAGAGCAGCGGCCGGAGAGCAGCAGCTTGACGGGGAGATGCCGCTGGCACGGAAACCGCCAGCCCAGAGCTCTGGGACGCGTCCAAAGCGTGGAGCTCCGTCCGGGGGGATGTTTTCCTGCACAGAATCCATGGGTGTTCCATTTCCATCGGAGGCTTTTTCGACTCTTCATGTGTTTTGTTAACACGAGGCCTTCTGAGAATTTCCAAGGTTAGATGGGAGCCCCGCTGGCCGGTCCCACGCCACCTCCCCCGGGGAGCCCTTTGTTGCCCGGCTCGGTCAGGATGACTCAGGCCTGTTTTTGACATCCCCGGACTTGGCTCCATGCGGGCGTGGGGTGCTCATTTCTTCCTGACCGTCCTCGTTTCTTCTGCTTTGTTTCCATACTTCTCACTCCCTTCCCAGTCCTTGGCACACTGTACAGTCTTCCAGTTTATTACTGAACAAGCAAGTCTACAGAGCTTAATTCTGCACGTTTTAACTGACATCCCTGCAGGCGTTATAGTGGCCTCCGAGTGGGTCACCACGACCGCACAACTGCATCTCCCCCGGGGATGCTCCTTTGGAGATGTGCAGAGAAATTTAGACCAAGCCTCAAGCAGCTCCTCCTCCCCGGTGACCCCCGGGGACACCAGCAGTAACTGCATCCCCCCCCAACCATGGGTGATCCGTGAGGGTGTCCCCAAACCAGAGCCGCCTGGTCACTGAAGGCTGGTGAAAAAGAGGAAAAGAAAGTGTCGACTGGTTCATTTCTTCTTCCCAGGGCTTGAAAGAATAAGAGGGCGTCACTCCATCCCGCACCGAGTGACAGCCATATCCTTTCACGAGATTTTAAAACCCATCCACTTGGCACACCTGAGCCGCCTGCCTCCGGATTTACTCCACGCAGAGGCGAAGGCACACTGCGTGCGGGGAGTCAGGTCTTCCTCTCGGCTGTTCAACATCTCCCCAGATCCCCTGGGAACCTGCTGGGTAAGGCCCCCTGAGGGGCTGTAACCCCAAGGTGACTCAGTTGCTCCCACCTGCGCCGCCGCGTGGGGCTCTGTGTCCTCCGTGGGGGTGGGGAAGGGCCATAATATGTAATAACCAGATACGATCCTATAACTTCCCTTAAGACCCCTCTCCAGGCCTGGCCGTGGATCCCAATGTCCCTCCTCTCAGGGAAGCGCTGCCTCATCCACACTTCCCTAGCAAGGTCAAGCGGAGCCCCCTGGGCAGACCACCAGGCTTTCCTGTCTTTATGCAAAGACCCCATGTTTTCCTAGGACATCTGATGACTTGAATCAAAGGTCTCCTGGGCTTTGTTGGGACCAGTGGCCTTCGCTGGACAGCCTGCCGTTGGCTGGGCTGGGCACTCACTGATGGCCATCGCCAAGCCTCTGGCTTGGGTTGGGGTCTGTGCGGGGTCTGGGGCCTCCGTGCTGCAGCCGAGCGGCTGGGCTGCAAGCTTCTGGCAGGTGGACCCTGGGTGACATCACCGCTGTCGGCCCGGGGCCAGGCACCCAGCCCGGAGCAAGCCCCACATCCGTGGGAGGACCAAAAAGCAGGGAGCAAAGATGCTCACCCGAAAGGCCATAGATGGCCCCCAGCCCATGCTGGTGGATGAGAACCCGAACCCCTTCCAGGTTTGGTGCCTGGAACCTCGTCGCCCAGACGGAACCTTCCTGGGTGCTGAAGGAGCAAGCTCCTGGAGCCTCCAGGGCAGCACTGACCAGTGGGGACTTATTGTGAGCCACAGATATAATTCAAGACGGTCTAGCAGCCACACATCAGAAGCAACAATAATCAGGTGGAATTAATTTTAATAATATATTTCATATAACTCAATATAAAAAATATTATCATTTCATATGTAATCAACATAAACATTATCAGTGAGATTGTTTACATTCTTCTTTCCAGCTAAGCCTTTCAGACAAGCTACATCTCAAGGGCTCGAAGCCACATATGCCCAGCGGCTGCCGAATCAGATGGCGGAGTGACAAAGCCTTTCGTTGTTATTTAGGGAAAAACACAGTGAACGGCTTTTATTTTCTGCTTTATATTTTCCTGTGTTTTCTAAGATTTCTGCAGTTAACACAAATTATCTTCATTATCAGGAAAAGATGACTTATTTTAAAACACTGACATACAGTTGGCTGTTGGCTTTTATTATTTAAGGAAAAAATGGCCAATTTATCAGGTTTTTATTTGTACAGAACAAATTTAGAGAAAACCGTCTTTGCCTGAGGGCCAATTGGTGGTGTGTTCCTAGAATATTTTGACGGAGTGGCCTTTAATTACAAAACGTATCGGATTGCCCAGCTGGTTACACCAGTTTTTAGATGGGGGAGGTAAGAGAGCCTTCTATTTGATACCAAAAAGAGATACACTTCAACTCTTGAAGGCATCTTCCAAGAGAGCCACTGTGGTAAGTGTTTACAATACTTCCTGGCTGTCTACCTCACCGCATGGCACCTCGGAAACCATCCTGTCGGGCTAAGTGGTCTCAGATGAAGTGCCAGCTGTGGGGAGGGGGTTCTGAAAGGCTGCTGCCCCTGAGCAGAGCGGGGCAGGTGGGCTCGGCTCCTTTCCCCCGGCTTTTCTGATAGTGTTATGTTGGCTGGTTCGTTCATTTGCTCATGCATGCATTTGCTCTCCCCTCATTCATTCATTCATTTGCACACTCGCTTACTATTCATTCATTCACCTGCTCATTTAGTCACTTTTTCACTCATTCACTGCCACATGAATTCACTTGCTCACCTGTTCATTCATTCACTCATTCATTTGTTCATCCATCTTTCATTCACTCCTTTACTCATCATTCATTTGCTCACTCATTCATTTACACAGTCACTCTTTCCTTCATGCACTCACTCATTTATTCGTTCGCTTGCATAAGTGCTTGTTCCCTTACCCATTCTCTTATTTTGCCACAGAACTGACCATCTTTCATACATCACATAACTCGCCTCATCATCTTGTTTGTTGTCTGTCCCATCTATAATGTCAGCCCAGGTTATCTGCCATGATGTGACGGCTCAGAATTTCTTTATTATCAGGAAAAGATGACTTACTTTAAAACAAAGGACAGCAGAAGTGAGCTGTAAGGACCTAGGAAAAAGGCATGTAATTGAGCCTGTTATTAAATAATTGGGGCCCCAAAACATTACTCGTATAAAGTCAAATGTTGGGAGAGGGGAGAAAACACCCTCTGTGAGAGAGAGCACCCTCTGAGACCGAGGCTGGCTGTCTTTGCAGAATTCACCAATAACTGACCATGAATATCTGCTGAGCCCTTCAATCCCTCTGCTTATGTAGACAAAACCAAAGGTCCATGTTCTACAGAATCAGCAAACGCACACATGTATACACAGGCACACACGTGCATACATATACACATATATGCAGATCCACACAAATAAATGAAGGCAAACAAAGCAGAGACCGCCTCAACCCCAAATGGTTGAAAGTGGACGTCACGTGTGGTGTGCTCCTTCTGCACGACCATTAGGAAGCTCACCCCAACTGCAGGTGGTAGGATTCCAACCTCGTCACCCCAGGCCCTCTAAGCTCCTATGGACCCAGAGGTCAAGGGCTGTCCCCTTTGGGGTGCCTGCTGGCCAAACCCCATAGTGACTGCTTTCCAGGCCTCCTGTTTCATATACACACACATTAGGTCTGGAATCAAATTTTCTGGGAGCCCTAAGGTTCCCTTTTCTCTTTACTGAAGGAAACATGCCCCTCTCCCACCCCAAGCCGCAGTAGGGTCTTCTGGTAGAGATAGTTCATGTATTTATGCTTTATTCCACAATTTGATTCTCAGCTCAAGTGTCTTTGAGATTTCCTTAATAATTCATTCTCCTTTCCATATTTCCTTTCCATTTTTTCAAGAAGCTTTTCTCCTTCCCTAAGCACAACCTTTAAAATACTCACAGAGTCCTTCTTTCTCTCTCCATAGAACACACTCCTAGCACCTTTTAGTCACAAATCAGAAGAGAAGATAGATCCCATCCTCGGTAAAGGGGGGGGAACTTGGTGCCCCCAATTCTTCCCAAAAGAAAAACAAGGAAAAAGGAAACCCTGGCTCACATGCAGAGATGGAGCTGGGCCTTGCCTGGTAAATTCCCATAAATTTTTTCAAAGGGAAAATCTAGGGAGAGGTGAGATTCTGCTCTCAAGGATGTCCCAAGGCATGAAGCAAAAAACTGAACAGGCCTGGCCTGGCCTCTGTCGCCGTGCCTTAAAGAGAACATAGGCACAAAGCTCCCACTCAGGCACCTGTCCGGAGCCTCTGGCACCCGCAGCCAACCAGGCCTCCTGGGAGCCAGTGACGTGGGCTCACCGGCCACGTCTGGAGCTGGCCTGCAGAGGCAGGGCCTGGCAGGCCACGCCTCCCTGTCCCACAGCTACCGGTCATGGGGACAGTGCATAGCGTCCATTCTCTTGGGAACCGATTTGCCCTAACTGACCTCTGGGCAGTCCCGGCCTCTCCATGGCTTGGACCCCCCGGGGAGTGAGCTGGGGCAGAAGCGCCATGGGGGTGGCGGGTGAGGAGAAGTTCCGCTCACGGCGGGTCTCTGTGCACACTTCATGCTGGCACACTTACTACCCACCTCCCATGGGTTGTTTTATTCTCTCCGGTGGACTGTAAGCTCCTTGCAGGCAGGGGCTCTGTGCCCCTCACCATCTCTGAGGTATCTGCTAGGACATCAGGGGTGTCCCCGAGACCTCCCTTTGCCCCAGAGTATCGCTCACTTGTCTGTCGTCTCTCTGATCCAAGAAAGCAAGGGTGTTTTGTCTGTCTTGCTCTTAGCACCGAGCAATGCCCGGTGCACAGTGGGAGTACAGCATGTCTGTCGGAAGAATGAATGAATAATGTGTGCCGTGTGTGTGCCGTGTCCGTGTCAACAGATTTTAGTGCCTGGCCACGCTGAGAATGGAACTATTGCCCGAAAAACACTGTTTACTGCAGGTCCATTTTCACCTGACCCGAGCAGCCTCCGAGCAGTCTCTTCTTTGTGTCAAGAGCTGCTGGGATCTCCACAGACAGGTTCTCTCCAGGTGCAAGAGAGGAAGGGGATGTTGTCTTAACATTTGTAAGTTGGTGGGGGCTTCAGGGAACGGGTTCTGAAAGCCACTAGTGCAGCTTGCCACAAAAGCTCCACTGAGGCCTTCTCTCAACTGCAGGACCTGCCCGGGGAGGGAGGCTGGGCTGGGCTTTGCAGGCAGGTGCTGTCCTCTGCCAGCATCATCAGTGAGTTTATTAAGGTCCTACTATGTGCAGCAACTACTGGGCTATGAGCCAAAGGCACAAAGTGGGGAGAGATGGACCTGCCCATGTGGAGCTTACAGTTGGCTGGGAGTCAGAAAGACAACAGGCTACACAAGTGCAGGAGGGGCTGAGAAGGAAAGGTCACAGAAGGTTCAGGAAGGCTTTGCAGACAAAGCGGCTTCTCCACTGAGCCCTCCAAGAGTGAGCAGGGATGAGGAAGATGAAGAGTAGGCTCTAAGTTCTGAGCAGGGAAAGAGCAAGCCGGGGGCCTGGGACTGGGAGGCAAAATTGGCTGGGGGTGGAGGATGGGGGCTGGGAGGGCAGGTGCAGGGGCAGCAGTAATGGGTCTGGAGGCCATTTGCTTCATCTAACACATGTTTACCTAGCGCCTCCTCTATGCTGTACATCATCCTGGGCACTTGGGATTCAGCAATGAGCCCTGCCCCATGGGGCAGGCAGACCAGAAACACACACAAAAATAAGTGCATGACACAGCGCATCAGGACATTATCATGGATTATAACAGGGCAAGGGAGAAGGACTTGGAAGTGCCAGGCGAGCAGGGAGGGCTGTTTTCCACACTGGCCAGGGTGGTCTTGGCAAAAAGGAACCTTGGAGGACACTCTGACAATCAGGACTCCAGTTTTATGTGATAAAGGGCTTTCGAATAATGCGTATTTGTGCTTTCTTCTTAACAGCCACGTACCCAGCAAGGCAGCCTGCTCAGGGAGGTGACCAGCGGACCCTCGGCACAGCCACTTCCTCTCCCAGATGCCGGCAGCAACCTCATCCCTGGAGCTCTGTGGCTGCTTTTCTGGGCGTTAATGCCAGACCCTACGTGTGTGTTGTATGTAATGTGAGCAGGCACATCCCCGGCTGAGCTGATGTCCTGCATGGGCTGGGGGCAGAGCGGCCCCCCAGGGGAGGCTGGGAGTGTGGATGGCCCCTGGGGTCCTTTGATCTGAGCTGTGGAGTGGATGTCACAGTTACCAGGCCTGGCCCAATCGACTGCAACCTCCACCAGACAGCAAGAGAACTCGTGACGCCATCAGGCAGAGGGAGCCGCCGCCAAAAGCTGACGCCACCATCTCCCCTCCCACAAGAAAAAATCCAAAGATACAGAGGCAGCCGTCCTGTCAGGCTCCCTGCATCTCCCTCCTCTTAGCCTAGCTGAGATCATCGAATCACTGGGGAGAGGAAGATGAGCTGCGCCTTTGGCCCTGACACACAGCAGGTGCTTCTGGAAGGGACTGGCCGGGGCTTCTAAAAGCAGTGTTAAAGCATGTACTGGAGTGGAACTTTCTAGAGAGGCCAGAGACCAGCCCTGGCTTGTGTCTTCTCTCTGAGATCCTGCACCCCCAGGGAAAAGTCAGGGAGGCTCGGGGCCTCCATTCCCTCCTGGGTCTCAGTGATAGGGGGACGCGCTATTGGAACGTCGGCAGTGGACCCCAAACACCCAGCATGGGCTCTGACACATAACGCCCGCCGCACGCATGGCGACCTTCACTGTTACCACAGCGAGAGAGAAGCTCAGCATCTTGCCATCTGCTTCCAGTGATTATTTATTATTACAATTATCACAGACACTGTAGGTTCTGGATGGAAAAGAGGACATGGCCACCCAGACCAGCGCCCCCAAACCTGGCCTCAGAGTCACCCATTCACACCCAACAGACATTCATTCACTCACTGAACACCTCTGTGTGTCAGGCACGGAGCCAGAGCCGGGGGCACGGAATGAACTGTAGTGGGGGCAGGAGGCAAAAAGGACCCCAACCCTGCAGCAGGTACACGGACACGAAAATGGGAATGTGAGATGGTGACGGCCGCTAGTTGGGGGAGAATGTGAATTTGGGAGCTGGTGAATGCAGGGGCAGCAGAGCTGGGGTGGGGCTGGCATTGGGGGCGGGGGTTGTCCTCACAGGCCCTTCGGGGAGGTGACATCTGAGCCAAGTCCAGGGAGGCGCGTTCTCCGTGGAGGGCACCGCTGGGGGAGGGACTGAGGCCGGGGTGAGCCTCGCGTGCTGGATAGACAAGGAAGGAGGAAGGGCTGGAGCCCAGCAGACAAAATGCACGATGGGAGGCCCATGGTGCAGTGGGGGTGGGGTGGGGGCTATGTGGGGGTCTGATGCAGCCCCAGGTACGTCATTCAAGAAATTAGCTATTCTGGGCTTCAGTGGGTTGGGGAGAGGGAGGGTTGGGACCCCGGACCATCTGAGCTTCAGCCATGGCCCCCATATCCCACCTGACACAACCCTGGGGTGATGTGCAGGAGTCTCTCTAGTGATGGTTGAACCCAAGATTCCAACCTCTAGGCTGCAGTGACAGAGACCTCACCACCTCCAGGGGCAGCCAAGCCCTCTTGGGGGCAAGCACTGCCTATTGGAAAGGAAATCCGCTCCACATAACCAGCCCCACTTTTAGGGTCAGCATCACACAGAATTATTGTCCCACAAGAAAAAAAAATTTAAAGATTTAGAGCTGGCCGTCTTACAAAGCTCCCTGCATTTCCTTTTTGCCCAGCCAAGAAGCCCCAGTTCCCTCTACTCCCTCCCTGGGTTTTGTTACAAATCATCCTCCACCATGTATTTTCAAAATCCTTTGCCCTGGAGCGTCGCAAGTATGTAAACCAAGCGAGGACTAGGGGTTAGCAGCTTGCACTGTGGTGGCCCTGACGCTGGAGAGCCCCTCCAAAGTCAGCCTTCCCCATTCTCTACCCCAGTTCTCCTGCAACCGCCTCAAATGCCTAGAACATTGTGATCCTGAGCTTTTTACCCCTGGTGGGGCCTAGAGTGTAAATTTTCTGAGAAAAGGCAACCTATGGATTTAATTCATACTAAGGTGTAAATGACTTTCTTCCCCCAAAGAACTGTGATAAGTGGACAGGGCAACCAGCATCAGGCTCGTGGGCATCTGGGGAAGGGGGAAGCGGAAGAGGGGAAAGACCATCCCACAGCAAAGGGAAAGAGAAGGAAGAGGTTGGGGGAAGGGAGGGACAAGGAAAAGCTTCACATCCTGCTTAGTGCATTCCTGGCCAGGCCTGGATCACCCAGCCCTTCCCTGCCCACCGGCCTGACTTTGGAGGCTGGCATGAGGCCAGTTGACAGGGTGCCCCCCATGCCCAGCACACCCCGGCCAGGGCAAGCACAGCGGCCTGATCCCAGGGGCAATTCTAAAGTTCCCCTCAGTCCAGTGCATTGGGCTGAACACTCTCTGGAACAGAAACAGGACCAAGAACAAAAGAGAAAAAGGTTAAGACCTGCAAGAGGCCACATGGGAATTAAGAGAAACCTGTTTCTCCGATAAGCATCTGGCTTTTGGAGAAATGTTCCTTCTATTTGAGCAGCTGAAGTCAGGGAGCTGGGGGGCGGCGCTGGAAGAGGGTCCCCAGGCTCTTCCCGGCACACAGGGCAGGAAGGTGAGGCATGTGGCTGGGGGTCCCGCCCACATGAGGGAGCGAGCCCCGATGGAGGCAGGGAGAACTCTGCCTGAAACCTAAGCCACAAATCCTCCAACGCGGCGAGAGTGTCCACTCAGCTGCTCCCTGTCGTGGAAACAACCACTGCACGTTGGCAGAAAAAGACGTGGCACTGCACCAGAGTATGAGGACTGTTTTTTCCCCCAGATAAGAAGAAAGAGGAATCAAAGAAAATATGGGAACGGGGGCAAAAGCAAGAAGAGAAGGAGGGAAAGAAAGAGCAAGATTCAGAGGGAGTGAAGATCTGAATCTCTGAGAAAAGAGGTGGGAACACCCCACGGCTGACTCAGCCCGCCCAGGGGCATCCTGGTTCCGGTGACGACCTGATTTTAATTCACCAGAAAAATGACTAAAAGAGGAAAAAAGACTTGACCTGCTGAGGTAGTGCTTCTTCAGAACAAATGGGATTTGGAAGAACAGGGTGAGTGGGATTCGGGAGCCCCATTCTTCAGGCCAAAACAACTGTGCTCATAGAAAACCAGGTAATTTTCTTATCGTGTGTAATGGGTACCAAGAAAATGGAAGCAAAGGCATCCAGGCCAGCTCAGCTTCCCAGCAGAGGATGAGGCCCATCTGGCAAGACTTGCATTAAGATAGATTTAGCCTTCCCTTTAGGAAATGCAAACATTCAACTAAAATGCAAACTGTTGCTGCAAGGCCACTGGTTGTGGGATCACAGGGGAGCTGGGGTTGTCCTGAGAGGATTATGGTGTTCGGGGAAGATAGTGTCAGGGTCCCGAGATTGTAGGGATCCTGGCTTTCCTGCCCCCTTCACCCCTCTCCGTGCCTTCACTCAACAAACACATGGGATCACGCAGGCCTATGATGATTTCCTTCCCAGGGGAAGTTAGTGTCTCTTCTGATGTTTCTCAAATGCTGGTCTGAAGAGTCACTGCTTTACCCAGGAAGCTTTAAGAGATACAGACTCTGGGGTTTCACACTCAGAGATTCTTAGCAGTTCCCTGGGGGATTCTGAGGGGCAGCCAGGTCTGGGAGACAACCTAGTCTCCTGCAGGACAGGCGTGCATGTAGGAACGATGATGTGTGGGACAGGTAACCTCATACAGAGATGGGCACAGAGTCCCGGGGAGCCCCGAGGACAGGGCTGCTGGACAAGGCCCCAGAGAGAAGGCAACTCCTTACCCTCTTCCTGTCCCCCCTCCATTGTCTTCTCAGACCAGGCAACACCAGGGCTCATCAATTCTCAGCCATTGTAGTGCTACTTGGGGGAGATTTGGCTCATTAGGAAAGGTCTATAGGGTCTTCTGGAAGATGGGCTCCCTGGAGGAAGGTCCCAAAGTGGTAAAAGTACAATTTTCAGAAAGACTCTAAAAAGCCAGGGATGCATTCCATAATTTCTAGGGCAAACACTAGAAGAATAACAAAGGAATATATAACAAACAAGCTAATGAAAGGGAAGGTGGAATAAAAAAAGAATTGATTAGTGAAAAAGGAGGTAAATAAGGTCCAAAGAACAAATAGAAGAAACATAAAACAAAGAGCAAGATGGTAGATGTAAACCCAAATAATATTGATGATTATATTAAATGTAAATGGGATAAATATTTCAATTCAATGAAAAAGGTGACCAGACTGAATTAAAAATAACCCCACTATGCTGCTTACAGAAGTACACTTTAATATAAAGACCCAGAAAGACTGAAAGTCAAAGGATGGAAAAAATATCTACCATTCAAACACAATCTCAAGAAAGCTGGTGTCTATACCAATATCAAATAAAGCAGATTTCAAAGTAAGAAGTTTATAAGAAATACAGAGGGGCATTTTATAATGGTATGTCAATTAATCAAAAAGATATAGCAATTCTAAACATGTTTACCTCAAAATACATAAAACAAAACCTGACAGAACTAAATTGAGAACTAAACAAATCCTCAATCATAACACTGTCGTATACTCTAGCTGTTAAAATTTAACACAACTCTTTCAGTAAATGGTAGAACTGCAGATGAAAAAATCAACTACAACTACAGAATATACATTCTTTTCAAGTACACATGACCATTTACCAAATTGGCCTATGCCAGGCCATAAAGCTAGTCTTGACACATTTTGAAGGACTGAAGTGTTGGCCTCTGATGACAGCAGAAACACAAACCAATAACAAAAAGACAAGTATAAAAATCCCAAATGTTTGGAAATTTGATGGTACCCTTCTAAATAAAACATAGCTCAAACAAGAAATTGAATGAAAATCTAAAGATATGTTGAACTAAATATAATGAAAATATGATATCTCAAATCATAGGATCATAATATATAGCTGAATCAGTATAGCCACAACTGCATCTAATCAAAAACAAGAAAAGCTGAAAAGGCTGGAAATGAATCATCTAAGCATGCATTTCAGGAATCTAGAAAAGAACAGCAAGTCAAACCCTAGAAGTTGGCTCTTTGAAAAGACAAGAAAAATTGATAAACATCTAGGAATGCTCAGGCCTGCCCCTAACAAGAGTGGAGGCTGTATGCTGTATGTCTAAATATTTAAGTTATAAATCAAGCCCACAAATGAATAAAATAGTTTCTATCCCCCTACCTTGACAAATAAACCATCAAATTAACTGAGAAGGCCAGGTTCAAAGACTCCTTGGGGATCTGTGCCAGAAGATGGGGCCATGGGAGGCAATTCCTTGCCCATCCTATACTATGATGGCCTCCACATCTAACCTTGGTTGAGGCCATCAGTTTACTAACAGTTTCGTTTAGGGTTATGCTGTCCTCATAAAAGGAATTAGGATATATTCCCTCCTTATCTATTCCCAGACGAGATTGGTATTACCTCTTTCTGACATATTTAGAAAAACTCATCAGTGGAGTCATATGGACCTAGAGTTCTCTTGGTGGAAAGAATTTTAATTATAAATGAAATTTATTTTATAGATATAGGAATATTGGGATTTTCTTTTTATCTTGGCCCAGGACATCCCTGCCTGAAGGGCCCCCAGCCCACTTTCGGAGCCTGCGTGGGCTTCCTCTGTGGGCCTGTCCTCCCTGGGAAGGCCACATGGCCAGCGTGCAGTCCCCTGGGCCCCACAGATGGAAGGATGAGGCGTGACCTGGAGTGGAATAGAGCAGAGCATCTGTGGCACGAGGTCCCACGCTGTGGCCCCTCAGGCCTGGGTCCAAGATGGATCAAGAAAGAAAAAGGAAGGCCCAAGCTCAACAGCCAGACTGAGAACACTGATGTCACAGTGGTCCCCACAGACATTAAAACGGTAACACAAGTATGTTAAGAATAACTTTCTGCAAATATATTTGAACATGTAGATGAAATGGACAATTTTCTAGAAAAACTTGCCAAAATTTTTACGAGAGAAAAATCCAAATAGTCCTCGGCCTATAAAATCAGTGTGATTTATCATATAAAATCCTTTGCACAGAGAGAATTCTAGGTCTGTACGGCTCCACTGGTGAATTTTTCTAAACACTTCAGGAAGAAATGACACCTATTTTCACAAACTTCCAGGGATAGTTAAAAAGGGAATGAATTCCAATTCATTTTATGAGACCAGCAGAGCCTGAAAAGGCCATTACAAGAAAGGAAAGTTTCACATCAATCTCTCTCATAAATATATATGAAAAGAAAAAAACCCTAAACAGAACTTTTAGCAAATCAATTCCATTAACAGAGGTCATATGTTAAGGCCAACTGGATTTCTTCCAGGAATGTAAGGGTGGTGTAATGCTTGAAAATTAAGTGGAAACAAAGAAAAAAACTAGATGGTCATCCCAATAGGTGCTAAAAAGCATTTGGTAAAATTCAACACCTGTTCATAAAACAAAACAAAACTCTAAGCAAACTGAGGATAAAGGATTAAACCTACAATGAGGTGCACACTAAATGGTGAAATACTGAAAATGTTTTCCTGTAGTCAGAGTTGAAACAAGAATGTCTACCGTTCCACTCCTATCCAGTGTTGCACCAGGACCTAGGAGGGCAACAAGGCAAGGAGAATAAATAAAATACCGTGGAGGGGAAAGGAAGAAATAAAACTGACATTATCCACAGACAACATAATTTTGAATGGAGAAAACCCAGAAGTATCAGAAGATGAACTATTAGAAGTGATAAATGAATTTGGTAAAGTCAGTGGATACAAGGCAAACTTTGAAAAGTCAATTGTTCTTGTATATACTAGCAGCAAACAAAATCTTGAAAGCATATGCTATGTTTATAGCATTAAAAAGCTGACTGCCTAAGAATAAACAAAAGATATGCATGACCTCCACAAAGAAAACTACAAAACATTACTAAGCAAAATTAAGGAAGTCCTAATGAATGGAATAATATTCTATGTTCATGGATTGGAAGATTCAATATAGTATAGCGGTCAACACTTCCCAAAGTGATCTATAGATCCAATGTGGTTCCAGTTAAAATCCCAGGAGGGGTGTGTGTGTGTGTGTGTGTGTGTGTGTGTGTGTGTGTGTGTGTGTGTGTGTAAGAGAGAAAGAGAGAGAATTGACAAGCTGATGCCAAAATTTATATGGAAATGCAAAATGCCAACAATAGTATAGATAATCTTGATGGAAAAAAATTAGAGGACTTGATCTGATGTCAAGACTCACCAAGCCTCAATAATTAAATCAGTGTGGTATCAGTGCAAGGATGGATAACTTGAGAAATGGGATACAGCAGAGCGTCCAGAGGGAGACCCACCATATGCCATCATATGACTGACCACAAAGGTGTCCCTGCAAGGTGGGGGGACGGAGCAGCTTCTGAACGAACGGTGTGGGGGTAACTGGGGAGTCACAGGGAGAAGGACGAGCCTCGACATCTTGCCTTGCACCATATGCAAAGTCACTTCCAGATAAAAGGTAAAACAGGAAAGTTCTGGAAGATACCATAGGAGACCATCTTTGTGACCTTGGGACAGACAAACATTTCTTAAGCAGGATGCAGAAAACAAGCCATAAAGAAAAAGACTGACAAACTAGTCTCCATTATAATTTAGAACTTCTGCTGATCAAAAGACACCTTTAAGTAAGGGGAAAGGCAAGCTACAGGAAGGATGGGAGGAGATATTTGTGATTTTCTCTATCTCTATATCTCTATCATCTATATCTGTATCACCTATATCTATATCTATCATCTATATCTACCTACCACAAACAACTTATATCCTAAATACATAACTAACTCTTACAAATCAAGAGAAAAAGCCTCCCTGCCTCTCAAATGCTTACACAATCACTTGCCAAAGTGTCTCTCCAAATGGCCCAGGCAGTGTGAAATGGCGCCCACCATTATTAGTATTCAAGGAAATACAAATTAAAACTGCAATGGCAAGTCACAGCATACTTATCAGAATGGCTAAAAACAAAGTAAAACAAAACTCAACCCCCCAAATCAGACAATACCAAGTGCCGGGGAGGATGTGGCACGTTTTGTTTCCCAGCTGCTAAAACAAATGCCAACAATGGGCTGGGATGACAATGGCAATCTATTGGCTCGTGGGTTCAGAGGCTAGCAGGCTTGCTTCCTTGGGGTGTCGGTATCCTCTGGCTGGTCAATGATCTTTGGGGTTCCTTGGCTTTTCCATCACATGGTAATGAGGCATCTACCCCTTTGTCTTCCGTGACTTCTACCTTTGTCTGCTCCTGTGGCTTCTCTCTCCATCTGACGTTCACTCAGCTTATAAAGGACTCCAGGAATCTGGGTTAAAGCCCAGCCTGAGTCAGCTGGGCCACACCTTAAGTGAAGTTACATCGTGAAGAGATTTACAGTGGGTCTACACCCATCAGGATGTGGGACAAGACCGAGAACATGTCCTGACTGGGTGCCATGGTTCAACTCACCAGAGTCAGCTCTCGGGACCTCCAAAAGACATTCTTCCCACGTGCAAAATACATTCATTCCATCACAGCATCCACAGAGCCTTAAGTCATTTCCAAAACAATGCTAAGAACAAAGTTTCATCAAAATAAATTACGTGTGTCGCCCATCTTAGGGCAAAATTCCTCTGTCTGTAGACCTGTGAAACCTAAAAAACAAGTTATCTGCTCCCAATATACAAGGGAGGGACAAGCATAGGATAAAAAAAACCCCATTCCAGAGAGAAAAATTGGAAGGAAAACAGGAGCCATGGATCCCAAACAAGTCTGAAACCCAGCAGGGCAAGCTCCATTAGACCTCAAGGTCCATGGGACTCACCCATATATCGAGGTTTTGTCCTCTGGGCCTGATGGAGCTGCAGCCTCACCCCTTCCAGGCTCTCTGCAGACCCTGGGGCACTGGCCCCACCATTGCCAGGCACTGGGGAGGCAGCGCTGTCCCTGAACAATGGGGCACAGAGCCCACCCCCTCCAAGGGCCAAGACAGAGCCACCTTTGCCCACACATGGGTGGGCCATGCTCTTGGCATGAGGAGATCTCTTCGGTCCAGACCTCCACTTCCGTGCAGGTCATTCTTCCTTCAGCTTGCCCCTTCCCTGTCCCTTTCAGTTCAGGCCAATGGGGGATCTGCTGGTACACATTTTGCAACAACCTTGGCTTTGCGTGCAGTTCAGGCACCTCCAGACCATCGGACAGAGGACTTTCCACAGAAACTTCCTGCCTAACTGCATCTCCAATCCTGACTTCCCCTGAAATGGCTTTCTGGCCCCATGTTCAGTTAAACCCGCACACGGAGCCATAGTCCCCAGGGACTCACTTTCCGGAAGCTCAGGGTTCAATAGAGTCTTTTCTGGCCGTAGTCTCAGAGCACACTGTCCAAATAGGCTCAGAATTCCCAAAACACCCATTTCTGGTTTCTTTGTGCTTAACAGTTCATTTTTCAGCTTTTCTCTTTCCTCTTCCATTTTACTATAAGCCACAAGGAGAAGCCAGGCTGTGCTTTCTTTCCTCACTGAGCTTGGAAATCTCAACTAAATATCCAAGTTCATCACTTACAAGTTCAAATTTCAACCTGACATCACAACATGATTTTGACAAGTTCTCTGCCACTTTATAACAGATCGCCTTTCTTCCAATTTCCAATAACACATTCATCGTTTCCTCCGCAGGCCTCATCAGAGGTGCCTTTAGCATCCGTATTTCTACTGAGAGTGTCTTCAAAGCAATCTAGGCTTTTTCTGTCAAGAACCTCAGAATTCTCCCAGCCTGTACCCGTGACCCAATGCCAAAGCTGCTTCCACATGTTTGGGTTACTGGTAACAGCATCACCCCATTCTCCAGTACCAACGTCTGTATCAGTCAGAGTTCTGAGAAACAGGGCCGACAGGAGACGGTGAGAGCTATTATAGGAATTGGCACGGCTTGGCAAGTCCAAATGCCACAGGGCAGGCTGCAGATTGGGAACTCTGATGAATGCTTCAGTGAATTCCCCAGAAGAAGCTGGCTGGCTGAAGTAGAGATAGAAAGTCTTCTTCTTGACTGCTGAAATCCTCGGTGCTCCCTTTTAGGCCTCCAACTGATTGGATAGGACTTCTCTTCTTGCTGAGGGCAGTCTCCTTTGTTGATCGTAGATGTCATTAGCCATAGATGCCATCAACTGACTATTGATTTAATATCCTCACAGTGACAATCAGGCCAGTCCTCGTTTGACCAGTCAACTAGACAGCACAACCCAGCTGCTTTGACATGAATGTCACCATCACACAGAGTTGCTGGAAAATCAGGCACTGCTGATACAAGCTTTGATTGGTACAACCACTCCAGAAAGCTGTTTGACTACTGAAGTCAAGCATAAATGTGTCCCCTGATCTGGCAACTCCACTTCTGGGTAGAAATCCAACAGAAGCGTGTTCACATGTTCACTAAATGCCAAGCAGCTTATTCATAACCATCCAAACAGGAAACAACCAGGAGGATATTGTGTATTTATATAATGGAATACCCAAGAGTAATGAGAATGAACAAATGACTGCTCTGTGCAAAATCATGGCTGAATTTCTCGGGCACAGTGCTGAACAAAAGGGGCCAGATTCCACTGAGTTAAAAAAAAA
>PVKY010001877.1:0-19132 GCA_004027775.1 Bradypus variegatus | reverse complement strand
ATTTTGGAGTAATGACAAATGTTAAAAAATTGATTGTGGTGATGAATGCATAACTATATAATGATCCTGTGAACAACTGATTATACACTTCATATGATTGTATGGTATGTGAATATATCTCAATAAAATTGCATTTTATAAAAAGTAAATCAGTGTTATATATCACAATAAGGAAATAACTGAAATTGTGGAACTGTAACTCATAACAGTCTTTGAAATTTGCTCTCTAAACTTGTTAAATCATACTTTGAAAGTTAGCATTGTTCTGTATATATGTTAAATTTCACAATAAAAATTGTATTAAAAAATGTAAATCAGGCATCCTTGGAGAGCCATATCCTTCATCTCTCACAGTGCTACTCTGTCCATTTTTAGGATTTTCTGGGAGTATCTTAATTCATTCAGAGCTTTTCACAATAGTCAATATTATGATTTATCCAGGGCTCTACCATGGATTTTATCCTTGCCAAAAGCTAAGTTTTAATCAACCTCTGTCTCTCAAAGGCCTTCTCAATTCTCAGCCAACTGTGGCCACTCCTGAAGTTCTGTATTCCAACTTCTTCCCCTAAAGTATTTTATCTGCCTCCCAAAGTATCCCAGTCTCAATCCTTCTGGCTTCAAATAAGTTTCCTTGTTCCCATTGCCCTATGTCTAAGCTAATCCCATGTGTTTTTATTTTTGGATATAGCAGCACCCCATTCCTGATACTCATTTACGTATCCATCAAGATAGACTAGGATTTGTACTGTAATAAACTTCCCCCATATCTCAGTGACTTAAGACAACAAAGGTTTACTTCTCGCTCATGCTCTGTGTCTGTTGAGGGTTGGCAATACAGCCATGCAGGGACCCAGGTTGATGGAACAAGTGTCACCTGAAACATTTCAAGTCTCATGCCAGAGGGAAAGAAGGATTTCCTGTCTACAATTCAATACTCTTGCTTACGTTACATGTCACTTGTTCACAAAACATTGGCCAGAATCAGTTACGTGGCACCACCAACCCAACAAGGAAAATAGATTTCTACTATGTCCAGGAAACATTGAGCAAATGTCAGTAATGCCTACCACAACTAGTGCCCATTACAAGGAGTGTTTCTCTGGTATATTCCTTTATATTAAAAAGTTAAAACATTTTCCAAAATCCTTCCATCGGCTGTCCCCCAAAGTTCTACTGGCCAGGATTGGGTTCCATGCCCAGATCCAGACCAATCCCTGAAAGTGATATTTTCCTGATTGCTTAAACCAATTAGAATCTGTTCTCTAGAACCAGGGAAAGGTAATCTCCTTGGACCACAGAAGCTGTTAAAGACCCCAGGAAAATCAGGGTGTCCACGCAGGAGAGATGTAGAAGAGAGTGTTTCTTTGGTGTAACCAATCAGATCTGCTGCAACCCCACTGATGGGAAATGTCAGTTGTACCAGGATTGCTCTGGGCTCTGCGTGAGCCACGTGGCCTTGGGCAAGTTGCTGCCACTTGCTAAGCCTTGGTTCCTGCATCTGTAAAATGGGACATTAGAATTCTCCATCACCAAGGTTGTTATGAGGCTTTCCAGAGACCATTCATTTTTGGCATAGTCTGTGTTTAGGTTATAACAGTGGTTACATTGGTGGGAATGTGGTCCAGTGGTTTCAGCTCCAGGCTCTGGGATCACTTTAATCCCTCGATCCACCATGTATTAGAGGAATTTGGGCCCAGCAACATAACCTCCTTGTGTCTGGCACCTTCATTTTCTCCACACCCAGACCATCAGGGCCCCACCTGTGGTTGAACAAAGCTGGGGTTATTGACTCATCGTGGTTAGGGAGGACTTACACCATGGGGAAAGGGATGGTGGGGTGTCTCTCAAGGTGTTAGGGAAGACAGAACTTGGGCTTGTTATGGGGTATGGGGGAAAGGATCAAGGAGGTGGGGATTTGTTCTTGGTTGGGTGCTTTCCGGAAGTGGGAGTAGTTCTATCTATGCCAAACACTGCCACTGTTAAAGAAACAGCAGTCACTAACATTAGCTGGGAGAGAAGGATGTTAGTATTTTGTGGCTTGGACGGCGTTCCTCTTTTGTCTGTATTCAGACGTGATGGTGAGTGGTCTTGTTTTTACCTTGAAGCATCACAGTCACAGAGAGGCCTTGTCTGCTGGGTTTGGTGTAACTGGTTACGCTCGATGGGCGAACACCTTGACCCCCTCATGAGTGCCAGGCCAGCTCCTGGCTAGCAGGGGCTTGCTATCTCTTTCTTGCATATTTGAGGAACTGCAATGCAGCCTCTTCCTGCTATGCAGGCCTGAATAAATGGCATTCTCTCTGTGAACCTCAGTTTCCTCATTTTTAAAATGGGGATTTTTACTGGTATTAGCCACTTATTTTACTGGTGCTGGCTATATAGTGTTCTTGTGAGGATTTGATGAGATGTTGGATATTAAGTGCTCAGCTGGTGTTATTACTGAAGGGTGGAGGTGGAGCTGGGACACACAAGGTTCTAACTGAGGACTCCCAGTCCAGAGGCAGGTAAGGAGGGAAGAAAGCAAAAGGATCCCCACTGTGGGCCCCCACCTGGGGGTTGTTCTGGTGCACTGGCCACTTGGCAGCCAAGGAGTTTTTCTGAGGCCCAATCTGACCAGGTGCCTCTCCTGCTTATGACCCTAGTATCCCCCCAAGCCCCTTAGTGTGGTTTCAAGCTCTGGCATGATCTGGCCCACGACAGCCTCTTTGGCATCTCCCTGCTGGAAAATTCTACACCACGGCCCTGTTGAACTCAGTCAGGCATAACCATGTGATTCACGTCTGTCAATGACATGTGAGCAGAAGAGACATGTACCACCTCAGGATAAGGGCTTTTAAGAGCTCGTGTGTATGTGCTCTGCTGCTCTCTGTCACTGCAGTTGAGGAGGGGGATGTTGAGATGGGCTCTGTCAAACTAGGTCCCTGAGTGACAATATTCAGCAGAGCCACTTGCCAACTCCATGTGGACATACAGCATGAATGAGAAATCACTCTGTTATTTTAAGCTGCTGAGCTTTGGAGTTTGCTTGTTACCCAGCAGAATCCAGCTCACCTTGACTGACACAAATCTCCCTATGTCTTAGCCATTTCAAACATCCTTCATTTCATCCAACCCTCCCAGCTCGGGGGCCTCACAAATGCTGTTCCCTCTGTCTGGAACACTTTTCCTTTCCTGAACCTAACTAAGTCCTACTCAACTTCCAAGAGTCAGCCTAGTAACACCTATTCTGAGAAGGCTCCCCCGATTTCCCCAGGACTGGGATAATGCCCATTGCTTGTAATCATCTGTCTGGACCCTTAGACTGGGCATTCCATCAAGGCAGAGATCATGGCTAGGATTTGCCATCTGTGGCTTCAAAAAAGGGATGGTGGCAGTGGTGCAAAATTCAGATGCCTACAGGGGCTAGGCAGGTGACATGAGAGTGGGCTCAGGTGGGGCCTGGGGGACCTGACAGCACCTCATAAAGGGAGTGGGTGTCCCTCGGCTCGAGCTCACCGTTGCTGTGGGAGAAGGTAGGTGGATTTTTCAAAAGAAGCCAAACACACATTATTACGTGACGTGGCACTGGTTCAACAAAATCTTGAGAGCTGACTGTATTCTAGACTCTGCTCAGTTCTGCAGTAACGGGAAATTCAGAAAAATCTCTGCCCAGGGAGACATCGGATTAACACGTAAGAACGAGATTATTGTGTACGATGCGTACTGTGTCAGTTGGTGATAAGTGCTAAGGAGAAAAATACAGCAGCCACGAAACATAGGAAGTTGGGGGGAGGTGCAATGTGATCAGGTTGAAATTTTATGGAAAGTGGTCAGGGAAGGTGTCTCTGCAAAGGTGACCTTTTAGTAAAGCCCTGAAGGAGGAGGATTTCGGGGGACTGTGTGGGAAGGGTGCTCCAGGCAGAGGGGGTAGCAAGGACAATGGCCCTGAGGTGGGGGTGAAAGGCACATGGCGGACAGCGAGGTCAGTGAGAGCGGCGCAAGCGAGAGCCGGGAGGACAGAGCCGGCCGCTGTGAGCACTTTGGTTTCTGTCGGGAGTGAAGGGGAGCCACAGGAGGGTTTTGAGCAGAGGGGCGTGATGTGGTCAAACAAAGCTCGGCTGGGTACAGAACCCGCCCGCCAGTGGCCAGTTTGCAACCTCCGGGAATCGGGCGAGACGAGGCGCCTCACGCTCCCCGGGTGCACCTCCTCTGGCTACCACCGGGGGACAGGAGACCCGCGCCGAGCGCCCTGCTTTCGGGGGGCCGCGCCCCGCCCCACCCTCGGACGCAGGTGGCCCAGGCGCTGGGACCCTTGCTGCAGAAGCTGGTCCCGGGCCCGCGCCTCCGCTCGGACCCTTTAAGGGCCAGAGTTTCCGGAGGCCTGGCCTGGGGCGAGCGACGGCGCGGGTGGAAATGAAGGAAGGCGGAGAAAAGTTCCCAAGCAGAATCACAACTTTTCCTGAGCCCGATATACCGCTCTGGCGTCCCCAAGGGAGCAGGGTTTCCATTCCGGGAACTTCACTTGGTTTTCCAAATCATCTAACTGGGAGGCACACAGGGCCTGCAGCGCCCCCCGTCTCCCCCCCAAGAGGACCAGAGGAACCCCAGGACTAAGGGAAGAGCCAGGCGCTACCGCCTAGCCATTCCCGGCCGGAGCGCCTCCAATGCGCCCCTCCCCGCAGGGTGTTCCCAGGCCGATCCATCGGAGCCGGGGGGAGGGGTGCAGGCAGGGAACAGGTGCGGGGCGGGGGGCGGGGCCCGCCCTTCCCCGACAGGTGAATCACGCCAAGTGGGTCCCGGTTCTGTGGTTCTCAGCCCGCTCGGCATGGCCCGAGCAGGAGAGCGCAGGACGGGACCCGGGCTCTACGGGCGCCCTCCCGGCGGACTGGTCACTTGGTTCCTCCCCTCGGGGCTGGGGCGCACCTGGGACAGCCCACTTCCGGGGAGGGAGGCGGCGGAGCCCTCCCCCACCGCCCACCCCCAGGGCCGGCCCTCGGCTCCCACCCTTGTGTACCTGGGCCGATCCATTCCCTGAGCGCGCAGGGGTGGAGTGGTTCGGAGGACCACCGCGGGTCCAGCAAGTTTCCTCCCGAAAGCTGGAAGCGCGTGCTGCATCCACGTTTCCCCGCCTCTGAAAACTCCTGAACGCGGCGGGGCGGGGTTGGGCTGGGGACAATGAACGGAAGCGGGCAGCGGGGGAGCGGGCACCCCTCCCAGGCTTAGTGCGCGCCGCGCCCCCTACCCTCCAGGTACCTGGGAGCGGACGCGCAGGCCCGACGCTCACAGACGGCCGCGATGGCGCTAGTGACCCGCGGCTTCTCCCAGGGTCCGGGGTCCCACCCGGCCCGGGGCGGCCGGGGGTCGCTTGTCTTCGTGTGCCTCTTTCTCAGCACCTGGTACACAGGTACGGGGTAGGGATGGGGGTCTCGGGGCTGCGGAGCGGCGGGAGGGCACAATGGAAGGGGCATGGCGAGAGCTCTGTGCCAGGAGAGAGGCGGGAGAGCTGGGGGTGGGGTGGGGAATGCGGAGACTGGGACCTCACGAACCCCTGGTCCCGGGGAGAGCCCGAGTGGTCCTGGGTCGGGAGAATTCCCCTTGCGCGCCGCGGAGCGATCCCCGCCCTTGTCCAGAGATAGCAGGAAGTGAAACTCCTGGGCCGGGAGCCCGGGAGCGGCTGGAAGATCCCTTTGTGGACTACCGGCAGGAGGGCCGTCCGCTCGCTGAGAAAGGCTGGGATCGGGGCTAGGACGCGCCCTGGGATTTGTAAATCCTGGGGTAACGGGGAAAGGCAGCAAGGGCTGGGTCAGACGCTTCCTGGAGGGAGAGTTCAAGAGACGGCGCCCAAGCCTTGGGTGGGTGCGGGATGGGGAAACTCCCGCCCCACCTCCCGGGGACTCCCGAGTATGTGTGCCTGAGGGTACGGTGGAGATGGATTTAAGGACTTGCTAGAAAGTGAAATCAGGTGTGTTTTTGGAACCACCTCTTGGGTGGATCATTTGAGATGGCTTTGGGTAGGGCGAGGTGGGAGGCTGATGGAGACTTTTTTGGGGGTGGGGGTGCTCCATGGCACAGAAATTCAGGGAAGCAACTCCACAAATTCCCCCCCAATTCACAAAACCCTGGGTAACCGGGAGCCCTTGGGGGTTCAGCTTGAGGTGGGAGCCATTTGGCCTGTACAGGGCAGGAGAGAGGCCGTTTTTTAGGCAAGAAGGGCAGAGGGAAGAGGGGGCTGGGGCGGTTCCAAGCCCACGGTCTGGGGAGAGGGATGGAGGGGACGTTACGGGGAATTCCTCTGTGGACTCTGGCCTCGTGACCTCGCACCTGCCACTCCAGCCCTGTGGGTCTATAAAACCGACGAGGTGATTGTCGTAGATAAATCGGTGGTCCCAGGGATTGGGGACCACTGTGCCAGGCTCTCAGTAAATCCCTGCCCTTGTAAATGTCAAGGACAGAAGCCTTTCCCTGTGTGGGCAGCGTGACCTCCCCGGGGCAGCCCCCACTGGGCCCCACTGATTCTCCTCCTGCCTCCAGCCCCTGCTGGCGCCATCCAGGTGACCGTGTCAGACGCCTACCACGTGGTGATCCTGTTCCAGCCAGTGACCCTGCCCTGCACCTACCAGATGACCTCGACCCCCACGGTGCCCATCGTCATCTGGAAGTACAAGTCCTTCTGCCGGGACCGCATCGCCGACGCCTTCTCCCCAGCCAGCGCCGACAACCAGCTCAACGCCCAGCTGGCGGCCGGCAACCCGGGCTACAACCCCTACGTGGAGTGCCAGGACAGCGTGCGCACGGTCAGGGTGGTGGCCACGAAGCAGGGCGACGCCGTGACCCTGGGCAGCTACTACCAAGGCCGGAGGATCACCATCACAGGAAGTACGCAGGGCAAGGCAGAGGTGGGCCGGGGGCCGGGGTGGGCTCACGGTGGGGGGGGGAGCAGCCCCCGTGGGCCCAGCCTGGGGTCCCCCACAGGGAAGCTCTCGATGCCAGCGTCTGAAGGGACACACTTGCCACACCCTTGTTAAACAGCAAAGAGTTATTGAGCATCTGACATCTTCCAGGTGCTGTTCTAGACCCTGGGGATATGGCGGTAAACAAAATCAACAAGTCACGTCTCTTGTGGAGTGAGGGAGACAAAGCAGATAAACACAACACACACTGCCACGTGCTGGGAGATACGGAAAATCGGGTTAGGGAGAGAGACGCAGAGGGACTGTAGTAATACTTTACCACCACCACAGCAGCCATCAGCAGTAAAAAAGCCTAAAGGGGCTCCTCAGGCTGTGTGCCAGGACTCGAATCCACATTTACGTGGATTCACCCGTTTAGACCACGGTGGAATTGAATGAGTAGACACTATTATTTTCATTTTGCAGAGGGGGAAACTGAGGTCCAGAGAGGTAAAGTGACCCACACAGGGTCACACAGAGCTGGATTCTAACCCATCCACTCTTCACCCTGAGGCTCACAGAGGAAATGACAGGAGTGAGCTGATGGGGCAAGAGATTTTTCTGGAAAAGTCTATGACTTGCAGGTGTTTTACACACATTCTCCCATTGAGTCCTCACCATCACATCCTTCATTGCTGACAGCTGAGGCTCAGCGAGGTTCCGCAGCCCTCCTAGGTGCACAGCCATAGGTGGGTGCCGGGATTTGAACCGAGGCAGCCCCGAGAGTCCTTGTCCTTTACCGTAATGCTGCCTCCTGATATGAAGTGTCATTGGACTAAGCAACGGCGATGGGGAAGGTGTTCATTCGTTCACTCATCCATTCATTTGGTATTTCTCAAGCACCTTCTAAGTGCCAGGCAC
Organism: Bradypus variegatus; assembly: GCA_004027775.1. NCBI lineage: Eukaryota > Metazoa > Chordata > Mammalia > Pilosa > Bradypodidae > Bradypus > Bradypus variegatus. The sequence goes on along the minus strand of PVKY010001877.1, from coordinate 11,342 downwards.
TGTTGTCGGTGCTGGGGATGGAGTGGTGAGCGGGACAGCCGAGGACCCTGCCCTCTAGGAGGTGACATTCTAGAGGAGTGAGACATGCAGTAAGCAAGTGAGTGAGAACGAGTAAGAATTGCAGAGAGTGCTAACAGCCATACAGAAAACAGAGCCAGGTGAGGGGCTGTGTGGGATGACCAGGGACGCCCACCTTAATACCCTTGTGGGTGTGATTTGGGGAGGGCCTGGAGCTGGGCCCTAAAGAATCTGGAAGGCAGAGGGGCAGCTGCTGGATGGCAGGGGCAAAGGGTGAAGGGCTCACCTGCCTCCTGGATGTATCCTTCCACTCTCAGAAACAAGGACCAGCGTTTTCATCCTGGGCAGAGCGGGGAGGGAGAGCCCCATTGCAGACTCTGCAGACCCTCAGGAGACCAGGCCATGGAACTCACAACTTCCCTCACCCACTCCAGACCATGGATGGAAGGCAGGGTTCCAGGGGCTGAGCTTGGGGTCCTGTTTCAGAGCAGGGACCTGCCTGCCCTGACTTTCCATGGGCAGTTCGGTCCTAAGCAACCTGCTGTTCTGAGGTCAGAGGGCTTCTCGCCCCCTCCCCACTAACCTGGGGGCTTCTCCAGTCTGGGCCGGGTTGGACTGCCCAGCCCCTGTCAGGACCACCCAAATACTGAGGTGCCCTTGAATCTGCAGGGAACGAACCTCCCCTCCAGAATGATCCTCTGGCTCTATCCTGAGCGGATTCTTTAGGGGCCCCCCCAGGCTCAGATCTTTCAAGCTGCCTCTCCCTAGACCTGTGTTTGACACAAGGCATCTGTAAGCGCCCATTGTGTGTGTGTCCTTTCAGGAAACCCAGTAGCCATGGGAGCTTCCTCCATTTCAGCTTTGAAGCTGGGGAGAAGTGGGCTTCCCCTTTGGGGTCCCTAGGGCAGCAACCATCTTGGTTTTAAAAGGGGAAGCCCTATGTCCCCCAAAACTGCTTGGTCCCAGGCACACTGGAATGGTGGGTCACAGGAGTTATCCTTCAGCTGAGGGTGGCACCTGCTCCCCCTTCCATTCCTCCTGCTTCTGGTGAGACGGGGTGCCTGGAGAGAGGCCCTGTTCTTACCTCCCCAGACTGCTGGGGGCCCAGGTGTCCCCACTCTGAGCAGCACTGGAACACAGAGCCCTGTAGGGTCCCTGAGACTATGAGGGTGACCTCTGCCAAGTGCAGATAAGGAACCAAAGCCCAGAGACGGGGCGGAGGCTTCATTCTCACCCAGAGCCCTGGCATCATCTCCCTAAACCTAAAACAATCGGAGCGGAGCCTGGCCGGGGAGCTCGGGGCCAGCCGGGGCCGGGGACAGGGTGCGCCACGCAGGAAGGAGGTGGGCCCGGGCTTAAGAAGCCGGAAAGTCATGTTTTCATGGGTTTTGAAAACATCATGCGGGCCAAACAAAACATTTAGGGCTGGATCCAGCCCACAGGACCCCAGATTTCTACCCCGAGCCTATGACCTCTCGCTGCCATGGCAGGTTCCTCTCTGCCTCGAGCTCTGGGCAGGGACCAACTCTTAACTACGGTGCGGAAGAGGCCTGGTCAGAATCCGATTTAAAGACAGAGCTGGAAAAACAAGGGGCCGAGAGGGCGTTAGGGAGAGTCTGGAGGATTTGGGGGAATCTAGTTCAGGGTTAGATGAGGATTCAATGAAAGATACGTGCCAAGGGTGTAGCACCCATCATGTAGAACGAAGCACGGCACGCAGGGAGAGCTCAAGCAACAGCCAGAATCATGACTGGGGGTCGTGCCCTCTGCTCCTTCAGGTCTGCTGTGAAGGTCACCTTATCTGGAAGCTTCCCAGCCACCTAATTTAAAATGCCCCCCACCCCCGGCACAGTCTGTCCCCCTTCCCTGCTCTGTTTTCTGCATACTGCTTATTACCGTCTGATACACCACATATTTTAGGTTTTTATTTGCCTGTCTTTCCCAGTGAGGATCTGAGCTTTGTAAGCAAGCGCAGGGATTTAGCTCTGTTCTCTATAGCAGTGGTTCTCAAACTTGTCAGTCTTAGGACTTCTTTATGCTGTTAACGACTGAGGTCCTCAAAGAGCTTTTGCTTTTATAGCTTTCAAGCTGATGAACTTAAAAAAAATCTTAAATGACAATAATAAACTAGTTACAGATTAACATAAATAACATACTTTTTATGAAAAATAACCATATTTTCCAAAACAAAACAAAGAAGCTTTAATGAGAGAAGTGGCCTTGTTTTATATTTTTGCAAATCCCTTTAAGTCTGGCTGAATAGAAGCAGCTGGATTCCCACAGCTGCTTTTGCATTCAATCTAGCGTGATAACACACGTCATGAAGCTTCTGGAAATCTCTGCCTCCCACTCACGCAAGATTAAGTGAAAATAACTTCAACTGAGGGATGCCCTGAAAGGTCTTGGGAATAGTTGCTCTCTAGCACACCGGGGGACTCAAATCCTGCCTGGAACACGGCTCCCACTGAGCAATCATTTGTTGAATATTGAATGAATGAGTCAGGTGCCTATTTGAATACACCCATGTGCCCAGACTGCTGTTACAGACGACAAAGGCCAGCCCCAGGTGGGCAGGGAGCTCCAGCCAGGCCCTCTGTCAAGCACGAGGCGCCCACAGAGACGGCGACAGACCAGGTCCCGCTCCCGTGGACAGTCAGCACCTCGGCTGGGTGCTGTAATAATCCAGCAGTTGGGTGGGAGCTGTGTGAGCTGGGGTGGCCTCACGGAGCTTTCTGCAGAGGGGCGGTGGGCACCTGGGGCAGGGTGGTGGGCAGGTCTGTGGGAGCCCGGGGGCCAGTAGTGCCACCCACCAGGGGCCAAGGGCAGAGTTGCCCTGGGTCCCACTGCTGCACACCGGCTGAGGGAACTTGACTAACGAGGGCCTAGGAGTGGAGAGGAAGCCGGATGTGCTGAAAGACTTTCATTACCGGCGTGATTAACAGGCTCACGCCCGGGGCGGCCCCAGGCCTGAGCGTCCCCAAGCGCTGGGGCTGGCCTGGGGTGTGGTCCAGGGCCCTCGTGGGGCTGCCGTCTCTCTCACCGCCTGGACGTCTCCCAGTCCCCGGAATCCCCCCTTCCCTGCCCCGGCCCCAGCACCCCGGGGCGACCCCAGGCCCCAGGACAGCTCGGGTGAGGGGAGTTAAGCCGGGGCCTTGCAAGGTGGTCCCGATAACGGCCTCGAGGCACTGGTTCCGGGTGCAGCGCCCCAGCTCCACTCGGTGAGTGCTACAGCTTTGGGCAGAGGAGGTGGCCTCTCCAGTCCTGTTGTCCTCTAAAAACAGGAGGGTAACAGAACCCACCTCAGGATGGCTTGAAATAACACGTGCCAAGTGCTTTGAACCGTGCCCAAAGGTGGCGCACCTCTGGGAGAGTGATTTTGGTTTCAGTTGACCCGTTGGCCTCACGCTTCCTTCGTTGGGGGTGGAGGGCAAGGGTTCTGGCCCCGGGGTGTCCTCACACCGTCCCCTCCCCACCCAGATGCTGACCTCACCTTTGACCAGACAGCTTGGGGGGACAGCGGGGTGTATTACTGCTCCGTGGTCTCGGCCCAGGACCTCCAGGGGAACAATGAGGCGTACGCAGAGCTCATCGTCCTCGGTAAGTGGGGGGCCAGGGCTTGAGGGCCTCGGAAGGGAGAGGGGAAAGAGAAGGGGGCGCTTCTTCTGTCCACTTGCACGTGTCGGCCTCTGCTTCCCGCTCTCTCTCTCTTTCTGGGCTCTTGCGTGCTTTGCTCTCCTCTCACAGCACCTCCAGTCACTTGGGCTGACCTGTGCCCTGCAACCCCCGGCAGGGAGGGACCCCCCCCCCCATTGTTCAGCCTGAGCCAAATGGCGAGTGGAGAGGACTGGGGACTCGGCCTCTTCTGGTCTCATTTTTTAAAAACACTGAGGTGGTCAGAGTCGGCGGGCCGCGTGTGAGGAGGGCGGGTTGCTTGGACGCCTGAGATGTTGGACCCGCCTTCGGCCACGTTCCCCGCCCAGAGCCCCCCATTGTGGTGCAGGCTCTTCGCCCTCCACCCTGCTAGGATAGCACCCCATGGCTTACGAGCGAGGGCCCCTCAGTCGAGGTGGGCCCTGAGTACCCAGGGCCAGCAGCCCTGCCTGCTGAGGACTCCGTGCTGTCTGGTGGGGACGCTGCCAGGGGAAGGCACATACAGTCTCGTGCAGAATGTGCTATACGTGAGCGCATGCCGGGCCGTGCACTGCCCTTGTCCCACGCACGGTGCAAAGACTTGCATGTGTGAAGGAGCATGTGTTGGGGAGCACGCCCAGGGAGCTCACCCCATAAGCAGAGCCCACGTGGAGGGGACGGCGTGTGATGCGCTAGGCTGGCGGCAACCCACATAGCCTCTGTGTGGCCATCGGTGAAACGCCTGGTCAACATCAGCCACACTCGGCATGCTAGTCCAGGACTCGTTTACCCTCAAAAATATGACTGAGGCCCCCAGAGAGCTTTTGTGCATGTGGAATATCTCTAGAGATATTTATCAAGCTAGAAATTAAAACTGAGAAAGTTTTAAAGGGAAAACTCCACAAGCGCACAGTCCATTCATAGCCATCTGGGGCGACGTCATCGCGTGTCACAGCCTCTGGGAAACTCCGCTGTTCACTCGAGAGAGAACCACACTGAGAAAGGCAAACGCCACCCCAGAACTGCTGTGAAAGGGGCTCTGGCCTTGTAGCCGGGACTGCACTTTGAGAACCGCTGGTGGAGCTGCTGACAGGGGAACCAGACCTGCTGGCATGTGGTCCCAGCATGTGGAAGTTCGATGGTCTGGAGCCCAGGGGTACAGACACCCCAGGAGGTGCCAGCCCGGGGAGCCCAGAGCTCTCAGGGCTCCAGAGGGGAGTCACTGACAGGGTGACACAGCGTGTGGCTGTGGCCTGGGATAGCGTCCATGACCCAGAGTTGGAGCCTGTGGGCCCAGACGGGGCCTTTGTGGGCCAGATTATCTTTTATGGCTTGGTGCTATATAGGTGCTTCATTACTGTATGTTCAGTGTGGCTACATTCTTTATTCAGTTGTTCTGATTAAAAAGGAAATTAAAAAGAAAACATTTTCAGGGGCCCTTAAAATGATGGTGGGCCTCGGGCTTCCTGCACCTCGTGCTGGCCGTGCACAGCCCCGGGGCCCACGCTGCAGGGTGACAGAGTGTGAACGTGGCCGGGCGATCCCCCAGGGCCCCACGGGCAGGTGCTGAACCCCAGTCTCCACGTGGGAGCCCCTTTGGGCAACAGAATGGCCCACAGTGTGAGAGGGTGGGGGAGTCAGGTGACAGCAGCCTTGGGGAACACAGCACCCACATGTGGGCAGGGGGTGGAGGGCAGGAACCGCTCTCGGACACCCTTCTAGGCCACCCACCCCTCTCCCTCCTCAGGGTTCACCTTCACCCTGCTCCAGCCGGAGCCGGGCTCGGGGGGTAGGGGCGGCGTAATCTCCTGTTTCTCTTTTGTCCCTCCAGGCAGGACCTCAGGGGTGGCTGAGCTCTTACCTGGTTTTCAGGCGGGGCCCATGGAAGGTATGGGGGGTGGAGTCCTGAGGGGGCTTCCCCTGGGGTCCCTTCTCCCCACCTTGTACCACTCTGTCTCTGGAATTCTCCCCGTCCTAAACCCTGCTCGCTGCCCCACTAACCCACCGAGTCACTCCACAGCATCTTGTGGCCAGGCTCTGGCACTGGGGGGAGCTGGGCTGGCTGAGGAGGGGGCTGGGGTATAGACAGAGGCCCCTGTGACTGGTGTCTGCAGTGCTTTCCGGGGTGGGGTGGGGGGTATCTGGCTCTTTCTCCTCTCTCTGGGGCCACACCTGCCTTGCTCTGGCCAGCTTGCTTCTCGTTTTCGGCCCCCCTCATTCCCCAACTTGGGGATGGGCCTGGGTTTTGGAGGGGTGGGCATCCCTCTGCTGCCACACCCTGATCTGTGGCATGGAGAACGCAGCTTGGGCTGCAGCTTCCCCGACCAGCTTTGCAAATCCTACCCCCTGCCCCCGCCTGGCTCTGCACCGGCCCTGCCATGCTGTCCGTCCCGGCTGCCCCGCAGACTCAGGGCTCAGGGCCCGTTCTCATCTCTCTGCAGACTGGCTCTTCGTCGTCATGGTCTGCCTGGCCGTCATCTTCGTCTTCCTCCTCCTGGGCATCTGCTGGTGCCAGTGCTGCCCCCACAGCTGCTGCTGTTACGTCAGGTGCCCCTGCTGCCCGGACAAGTGCTGCTGCCCGGAGGCCCGTGAGTGCCCCTTGCGCTTCCGCCCCTCTCAGCCTCCTCCCGGGTCCCCAGCCTGCCTCCCAGGACAGGGCCGCTGGCCCGGATGTTAGGACAGCAGCAGATGGGGAGAAAGTGGGCCAAGGAGGACCTGTACTTCCTGCAACTTTTAATTTATCTTTAAATTTCATTCATTTTGACTTTTCTTCTTTTGAAGGAGTAGTCCAGGCCCATGGTAGACAAACAAACAAAACCCAATAGTACCAAACTTTATTCACTCAAAAGTGAAGCTCCCTTTAAAGACAAAATCTCAAGTACAAAGGGTAAGAAGCTGAACTCCGTTCACCACACTGCACAATCTGAGTAGATTTTAAAATCACACAACTCACCTCCACACACGGCTCCAGCACCTGAGCGGAGACCGGTGGAGGATGTGGCAGGAGACCAGAGATGAAGAGGGAACAGAAATCAAGCAGAAGGGAAACAAAATGAGGAAACCGGGTCCCCCTCCTGCTGCTGCCCTGTGTCCTCTCAGGGACGTCGCTGTCACCCGTTCCTGGGGTTCCCCTCTGAGAGGTCGGGGTGCACGAGCCCCTCGGTGCCCGCAGTCCACGGTACCCGGGTAGCACAGTAACAGGCACTGCTGCGAGCATGGGCAGGTGCAGGCTGGAGGCCAAGTGAGTGATGTCTCCCTCCGAGTCTGTTTCCTCCTCTGTAAAAGGCGGCTATGCCAGGGCCCACCCTTCAAGGTGAGTCCGAGGAGCGGGCAATGCCTCGTGCTCAGCAGGCAGCGTGGGGCTGGACTGTGGGCAGCGTGCCCCGGTGATGCCTGAGGGCCACATCAGAGCCTCTCTGAGCTCAGATTCCCTCCCTGAGTTCCCACCCTCCTAGGGCACTACGGGCATCAAAGGAAGAGTATATGGAAGCTTCCGGCACGGGGCCCAGCTCCATCCAGGCCAGCTAACTTGATGATTGTTGAACTCAGTGGGCAAAGTTTCCTCAGAAGTACTATTCCTCTACCCTCAAAATCCACTGCCCTCTGGAGGCTTCTGATGGCCTTCCCCTTCCTCGTAGCTGAGAGTGGGTGTTGGTCCATCTCACAGATTCACGGAGGGAGACCCCAAGTTTGCAGCTCCCCATGAATCAGGGCTCGGGCTGGGGCCAGGACTGTAAAGGACATTCCCTCCATCTCGAGATCCCATGACCCTAACCCAAGGTCCCACCCCCACTGGCCCATCAGAGGGCACAGCTCCCTGAACTGATTACAAACTGGCAGACCACGCCAGCTACCGAGGGCTCCTCTGGGCAGGCTCAGCGCTTGGGCTTCTGCCTCTGAACAGCATCAGAGGTGCAGGGAGCCTTTCCGTCTTCCTGCTCGCATCCCCTGGTGGAAGGGACCCGTCTAGGGCCCAGGGACTTGCTGTAGGAGCAGCCACCAGAACTCAGCTTCTTGCTGTGGGGAGGAGGGCGAGAGGGAGGCTCTGCCCTTGAGCCTGCATGCCCAGAGTGGGGGAGGGGGGCTGAGCCCCCTGCACTGGAAACTCTAGAGGAGATACTTCGCTACTGTGGCTGAAGCAAGCTAAGTCCAAGGCCCCCTGCCTCCTCCCCCAAACTGACACCCATTGCATCTGGGGCTTGAACATAACTAGGAGGAGCACCCAGCAGGCAGGAGAGGAGGGTGGGCATGGATCCCCAGGTGATGGGTTTTTCCAGAGTAGGGGCTCGGCTGCTGAAGGGGACAGCAGTGGGTCCCCTGTGGGCTTCGCTTAAGAGGCAGCCACACCCTCGGTCGCCTGTTAGAACGGGCCTGGGGTGGCCGCATCTGATGCGGTAGCTGGGGAGTTGGAATTATATATAAAACCATCTGATTGTCAAATGTTGGCAAAACACCGAACTGTCCAAACAAAACACAGTGGCCTGTCAGACTGGGGCTGTGTGCTGCCAGTGGGGACCCCCTGCCCTGAAACCTCTGTGAGGAGCCACTGGGAGGTGGAGACTCAGGTGAAGCTGATGTCCCGAGCCTCGGGGACCCTGCAGACATTAAACGAGGACTGGCAGGGGCCCCAGTGCCTAGGGAGGTTCCACAGTCAGTGGGGCTGGGAAGACCCAGATCCACATCCCTCCAGAACCTGATTGCCGTGCAGGGCCCCGGCCTCCTTGTCATGTTGACTGTTGACTGTGTGTCCCCCCAGTGTATGCAGCTGGCAAGGCGGCCACCTCAGGCGCTCCAAGCATCTACGCCCCCAGCACCTACGCCCACCTCTCCCCTGCCAAGACCCCACCCCCACCGGCCATGATTCCCCTGGGCCCTGTCTACAACGGTTACCCTGGAGACTTCGACAGGAATAGCTCAGGTGAGACTAGGGGAGCCAGGAGCATTGGCGGGAGGGGGGAGGCTGGGCATCTGGGCACTGGAAGGGTCCAGGGTGGGAAGGAAGAGTGGATTGAGGGGGCCTGGGCTGCGGGTGTTCCAAGGGGGCAGCCACTGATGGCCAATTTTCTCCCCCAGTTGGCGGCCACAGCTCCCAGGTGCCCCTCCTTCGCGACACGGACAGCAGCATGACCTCGGGTGAGAAGCGGTCATTAGGAGGCGGCCATGCCTGGGGGGGAGGAAGCTGGGTCAGCTTCTGGCCTCCCACACTGACGCCTCTGCCCTCCGCCCCCCTCCCCAGAGGTCCGCAGCGGCTACCGCATTCAGGCCAGCCAGCAGGATGACTCCATGCGCGTCCTGTACTACATGGAGAAAGAGCTGGCCAACTTTGACCCTTCACGACCTGGCCCCCCAAACGGCCGTGTGGAGCGGGGTGAGCAGGAGCCGTGGGGGCTGAGAGCTCCCTGAGCAGTTAGGGAAGCACATTCCTTGATGCCTGGCGGGGGATACTTGTTGCAAATCTTCCCTCCCTCCTTTCCAGGGGATACATGTTGCAAATCCTCCCTCTCTCCTGCCCAGGGGATACTTGTTGCAAATCTTCCCTCCCAGGGGATACTTGTTGCAAATCCTCCTTCCCTCCCTGCCTCCCTCCCAAGGACAGGGTGGGAAGGAAATAGGATCCTGCACGTCAGCGCATAGTAGATGAAAAACCAAGGGCCCCCTAGAGAGTACAGGAACCTAGTAGTGACACTGCTGGACCCGGGGCCCCTGGCCTCCTCCCAGCAGCCAGTGACACCCCCCTTCCCAACAGCCATGAGTGAAGTCACCTCCCTCCACGAGGACAACTGGCGATCCCGCCCTACCAGGGGCCCTGCCCTCACCCCTATCCGGGATGAAGAATGGGGTCGCCACTCCCCCCAGAGTCCCAGGAGGTGGGAGCAGGAGCCCCTCCCAGAGTGGTCCAGGGATGGCTGGGGGACCGGGCGGCCCCGGGCCCACTCCGTGGATGCTCTGGATGACCTCGCCCGGCCGGGTTCTGCTGAATCAGGGCGAAGGTCTCCCCCAAGCAGTGGGAGGAGAGGCTGGGCCTCCGCAGCCCCCCGAAGTCGCAGCCGTGACGACCTCTATCACCAAGACGACTCAAGGGACTTCCCACACTCCCGAAATGCCCACCACGATGAGTTCAGGTCCAGGGACCACCCTCCTGCCGAAACCCAGTCCCACTACCATGGTTCCCGGGACCCTCGGGATAATGGCTCCAGGGCCGGGAACCCCCAGTATGACGGGCGGCTGCTGGAGGAGGCCTTGAGGAAGAAAGGGTCAGGGGACAGGAGGAGACCCTACAGGGAGGAAGAGGAAGAGGAGGCCTACTACCCCCCAGCACCTCCCCCTTACTCTGAGACCGAGTCCCAGACATCCCGAGAGCGGAGGCTGAAGAAGGTGAGTGGGCCGTCCCTGCCTGACCTCAGGGCCCTTTCTGGAACCCTCTCCCGGTCCTCCTCGGCTCACGGCCTTCTTTCTTCTTCCCTTGCAGAACTTGGCCCTGAGTCGGGAAAGTTTGGTCGTCTGACCTCACATTTTGTATGTAGCTTTTGTACTGTTTCTTTTTTTTCTAATTTGAGTTGGGGATACTGATGTTGGTTTTCCCCTAAATCTAATAAAATTTATAAACCCAAAGGCTTAAGTCTCGGGGGAAGTGTTTGTTTCGCTGCTGCGTGGGGTGGGGAGAAAGCACGGACCGCTGCCGGCGGGGAGAGAAGGATCAGTATCTCCGGTCCCGGGTCGGGAGGAGGAGAGGCCCCGGTCTGCCTTCGCTCTCCCCCGGCCCCTGCTAAGGGTCGCCGGTCTCCTCCCAGAGCTCCGTCCCGGGCCAGCACCCCCGCCTGCCTGCGCCCTCGCCGCGAACCCCGGCCTACGTGCCCCACGCTGCCTCCGCCCGGCCCTGCGTGCGCGTCCCCGGCCCCAGCCCCGCCCAGGCGTGCGCATGCGCCCGGGCCTCCGCCTTCGCGCACAACCGGGTCGCCGGGGGCGCGCGTGCGCGCTCTCCAATACTCCCCCCCACCTCCCGGGAACCGCCCCCCCGACTCCTCCGACCTACTTTGCTACCCCGAAGCCCCGCAGCCTGCCTAGCCCCCGGCGACAGACCCCGCCCTCCTCGCGGACCCTGGGGATCCATCCCGGCAGCGCGCCGCCGAGCCCCGGGCCCGCGCCCGCCCGCGCGCCATCGGAGACAGGCAGCGCGCGCGCTCCCCGGGGGACGCCCTCCCCCCGCGCGCGTCGGCCCGGGCTCGCGCCGCCGCCGCCGCGCGCGCGCAGCTCAAGTAAAGGAGGAAAAAAAAAAGGGGGAAAAAATAGCAAGCGGCGGCCGCTGCAGCAGCGATCGGCCGCGGGACCGGGCCAGGCCGGGCGGCGGGCGACCTCGGGGAGAGGCGGCGGCCATCCAGGGCGGGCCGTGGTAGAAAAAATAAAAGTCGCGGCGGCGGCGGCTGCTCGAGGAAGGAGGCCGGAGGGCCGCGGCCAGCGGGCGGGGGGCGGCCGCGCTGCGTCCGGGAGTCTAGAGCCGCCCGGAGCCGGCAGGCGGCGGCGGCGGCAGCGGGCAGAGGCGGCGGCGGCATCTCCTCCTCACATGACCCCACTGTTTGTCCCCGTGATCAGCGCGAGCGGCTCCCGTGTCTCCTCCGTCCCCTCCTGCCGCGCGGCGTGAGCGCCGGGCTCGGGGCCCCCCCGGCCCCCCGCCCCCTCCCCTCCCTCCCTCCCCC
>PVKY010001876.1:0-28829 GCA_004027775.1 Bradypus variegatus | reverse complement strand
GTGGTTCTAACTAGGAAAATCAACATGATACTTAGGAGAGGGACAAAATGATTACAGCTGCCTGACCTGGGAAAAGAAAGCATGGAATAATTCAAAATATGCATCACTCATGTCTTTGTATAATTTCAGTGGATGGATTTCACTGTAGTGAGATTGGAGGTATGTATAGTGGTAGTTAAAAAATTCACACAATGTCTATAGTGATTTCTCTTGGGCTTAGGTTTCCCTAGGACACCAAACACTAGGATTTCCCAGCAGACTTCCTGTGCCTCTTTGGATTCTCCAGAAAGAACTAAACGAAAAGTGGCCTTCCCTGAGATTACCTCCCCTTCTAAAAGGTCTCAACATGTTGAACTTCAGACCCCATCTCTGAAAACCCAAGAGAAAACTGAAGAGATTCAACTCTCTTGTACCAAAGATGACAAGAAGGCTTCACCTGAAAGTCACATGAACCTGAGAACCCGAGTCCCGTCTTTGAACACCACAGACATCATTGAAAACAGAAAACTTACCCCTATCAGGGGGGGACGGAAATCCTCGGTCGTGCCTTCTGTGGTCCTGAAACCAGTAAACATCAAAAAGAGGTGAGTGGGGGCATTGCCTTGCCTTCCACAGAGTGAGTTAGATCCTCCACGTGGTGTGGAATGTGTGGGTCACAAACCTGACCACGTCACAGACTCCCCAGGGAGCTTTTCCAAAATACATATTTTGGGGCCTCTTCCCAGACCTACTGAATCAGTCTCCAGGCAGTGGACCCAGGAATCACTATTTTTGAAGTGCTTTTTGGATAATTTTGATATACCCAGCTATCATTTGGGGATTACTGCTCTAGAAGATAATTTCCCAATTCTAAATTTCTTCACAGTTATAGATTTCATTTCTTGCTGTAGCTCTTTGCTATATTTTAACAGCCATTTTTCTTAGTTTTTTTTTTTTTTGTCTTTTTTTTAACTGAAAACCATACTCAAGTACATATAAGAAGATAATCCTTTGAGAGAAAACTTTGCAGTTTGACACTGGGTAATGTTTCTAGGTAATGAGCTACTATAAATAAAAATGTGGCAAGGCAGAAAATACACATGCAAGTGTTCCCTGCCCAGAAACTCCAGGTTGCTTGATAAATGCTTTATGTTGAATCTATAGCTCCATTTCTGCTAACCTTGAGCATGGGTGGACAGTAAAGTAATTTATTTTGTTTCAGAAACAAAAAAAGACCAGAAACTCTATTGAGATTAGTATATTTTGGTCTTAGTTTGGGGATGTAGGGAGTCTGATTTAAATGATAAACTTTAGGCAAACTGTCATCTCTGGGTTTGATTCAATCTTCAAGTGTGAACTTTTTAGCAAAGTGTGATTAGTTCCTTCCAAAGGAGCTGCAAAAGGATTAGGAGCGAGTCAGGCCACCTGACTATTTTTTAGTACCTGCTGCAGATCCTAAATGCCCAAAACTACCTCCCATAAACTGGCTGTGATATCTTGCAGGAAGTCAGAAGAACCAGGAGCTCAGAATGAAGCTACAACTACTCCCCATCGTATCCGCAGGAAGAGTTCTCTCTTGACTTTGAATCGGATTAGGCAGCAGCTTCGGTAAGGCTGCTTCTCGAAAGGCAGAAAAATATTTATAGCTGCCACCTATGATATCTATAGTCTTATCCTTTAAAGCCTCGTGCATTGTGTGTTGTTTGCTAATCCATTGAAATTTACCTTTCACTTTTTATGTCTGGAGTTATGTTAAGTTCACATAAATGCGATTGCTAGAAAGGGGCAAGAAAAACTGCCCTGGGCTTAGGTGGCTCCCAGAGCCACATAATCATCACACGAAGCAAGACTGGTGATGGGAGGCAGTACTGCAAGGTGCCTAAGGCCATGAGTTTTGATTTTGATAGGCCTGGGTTTGAACCTGGGCTTTGTTCCTTAGTATCTGTGTAACTTTGGGAAGGTTACTTAACCTTTCTAAGCCTCAATGGGAATGTAAAATGGGAATAATAATATACAGTCCACAAAGTTGTTGAGGGATTTAATGAGATAGATAATATAAAGCACTTAGCAGAGTGTCTCAGTAGTAAGCACCCGAAAAGTGGAGCATATCCTATATTGCCTGATTGCAGGAGAGACTAATACCTCTCATCTACACCGACCTGTTTGGGTAACTTCTCTTATTTAGATTATGAACTCTGAATATCAGAATATGTCCCACCATCCAGGTTTTTAGGTAATATTAAAAGTGGCAAAGAAGATAAAGAGTTTCTGCCAGAAGCAGAGATTTCAGACTCGAGCAGTGAGGAGGAAGAGGCTTCCACACCACCCATTCCAAGGAGAACACCCAGCAGTGTGTCCAGGAACCTACAGACCCCTTCCAAGACAACAAAGAAAACTGTAAGGTTCTTTTAGGTTTATTTTTTCCAGTGAAGCATCCCCTTGTTAATTCAAGAGCTATGATGCCCAAGGTCACATAGTAAGTGATGGCTGAATTTTGGGCACAGGTCTATTTCAAAGGTGTTCCACTTGGAATAGTCATGAAGGAAGGACCTAAGTGAACCCTAGGACAATGATTTTTGAGTCCAAGTTCATTTTAAGGCAAGAGCTGAACTTCCTGAGGGAAGAATGGGAATTGTCTCCTCACATCTTTGTACTTTTTACAAAATATAGCAGAATCAGTGCCCATTGGGTATTGAATCAAGGGCTGCTGAGCCATGTTGTCAATTTTGTTGTCCTACTTTGAGAAATTGGAAGCACTACTTAGGTATTGGTAATGAATTATGGAACCATGAGATGGAAGGAAGAGATCAGTGAGCACATGTTATGCTTCCTGTGGAACTTTAGCAGAATATTAAAAGGTATTAAGTAAAAAGGTTCTTCTCATGTTCAAATATGTCTGAGAAATGTTTGGATTAAACAATATTAAATTGGTTTCTTTATCACATGACTTCTTAGGTCTGTTAATATATTAATGTTCATTGTGACCTTCCAAGAGACCATTAGTGTGTGTTTTCCAATATTCTTTTACCAGGAACCTTTTTTCATGCAACAACTTGCCCTTTGGAACACAGTTGGGAAATGCAGTTAGGAGATTTTTCTTTAAAGCTCATCTTTTTTCCATACCAAGATGTGACTTGCTTGGGTTGAGGGCAAAGAAAGACCTCCAGGGAAGGAAATCTAATAGGTCGTATTTAGAATACAGGCTATTTTATCTTGAGTTCCTCAAATCTGCAAACAGCCCAGCATTGATCTGGTTTAATCGCACCTCTTGGGTCCCACCAGGAGGAAGGGGACAATATAGGGTGTAAAGTTACCTTCAGCATAATGAAAAGAAAGTTCAGAAATCCACCCTGTTTTTTGACACCTCAGCAAGGTTTTGTTTTTCCATTCCTGTTTTCCCCAAAGTTAATAGATGTAAAGCCCTTTCTACAGAAAGGGTCTCCTTGCTTTCTGCTTAGAGAAAGGGTTGAGAGATTGTCATCACTCTGTAGCCAAGCTTGGAGCTTGAGGGAGGTTAGGTGGAGTGCTTTGTGGAATCCACCATGAAGATGGAAGTAGCAGGCCCGCCCTTTGGAGCCAGTAACAAGGAAGAAAAGAGAATAGATTGAGCCGTGACCATGGGGGTTTGGAGTGGAAAAATCTGGTGAGGTTTCCCCAAGTACTGTATTGTGGACTGTGGAAGTCCTGAGCAGAAGTTCGACTATATTTTCAAAGAAATCTAGAGAAAGATATGACTCCAACCCAGTTTATGCCTTGTACTCTACCCTATATTTGGGCAAAGTGGTTAGGGTTTCAATTGTAGAGTCATACACAGTTGAAAGAAATAATACAGAGTAGTTCTGTGTGCCATTTCCCCATTTCTTTCAATGATAACATCTCGTAAAACTTCAGTACAATATTGTACTCAGGATATTGGCATTCTTTCAAGATATTTTACTATTAAATAATATTTAATCCATACTTTTATAAGTTCTTTTCTCAGATTTTTTTTTCAAATCCTGATACTGTGTACAAGTTAGAAAAAAGAAAACATGTTTGGACTATGAGCAAAGTGTATATGTAATTGTGAGAAGAGAGAGGGAGAATTATCATGCTTTATAGAGGAAGAAGGAATTCACTACTTCTCTTCCTTTTATCAGATCATCATGAATCAGATTTGCTGACATGTTTTACTGGGTGTTTTGCTTTGTTTTTTCTTCCTGAAATATGTTCTCTTTTTTAATATAGCCCAAGCCTCGAACCCCACGCCATGCCACTCCCCAGATCCGCAGCCGAAACTTGGCTGCCCAGGAGCCTGCCAGTGTGCTGGAGGAGGCCCGGCTAAGGTAACACTGCTCTTGGGTCCCTTTCATGTAGGCCAAAATGGGGCCTCTGCTCTCATTCACAAAAAACAGGAGTAATATGTAGTCATTTGTGTACATAATAAAGATAGAGGAAAATGAATGTGTGCATTTAGAAAGGATAAATTTCTGTCTATCTAGCAGCATCTCGTGGGCAGGCTCTGGAAGGAGTAGACCTTCCAGTCTCCTGCCATCATTTTCTCAGGGATGGAAGATGATTAATCAGGATACTGCTGCTCAGTTATGGTGCCATTTAGAATTGTGTGGGAAATTTTTCAAAGTATAGCACCCTAGACCCTGCTGGAAAGCAACTGAATCAGAATCTCTCCAGTTGATATGCTCACTTAGTTAAGAACCACTATGTTGGATGATTTAGGTGGAGAAAGGGAGGCCAAGAATTAGAGAGGCCAAATGGAGGAAACTGAGAATGAAAGCATTCCTTTGGATTTGTGATTGAGAGTTGATGAGAAAACTATAGACACATCTTTTCTACCTACTGTCGAGTAGATAGTGAAATCCTTATAAAGCTCTCCTTTCTGCCCCATTCACCATCAACTGTAGGCTGCATGTTTCTGCTGTACCTGAGTCTCTTCCCTGTCGGGAACAGGAATTCCAAGACATCTACAACTTTGTGGAAAGCAAACTCCTTGACCATACTGGAGGGTGAGTCATGATGAGGTGGCCTGGATAGTTTGGGGGAAACAACCCTCATAGTGCTCCATCTCTTCTGAGGTGTTAGAGTTCAGAATGGGCAAAATCATTGCTGAAGCCTAAAGCTTCTGAAGTAGCTTTTGTTGCCAAAGTAATTCTATAGGAATAGAAATTATGTCTTTCAGAAAGAATGAAAATGGCATTCTGTGGGTAGGCAGTTTATATACAGCATTGCTTATTGAATGATTTTATATAGATAGATCCTTTTCTGACCTGTTTTCAAGGAGGGTTCCACCTACCCCTACCTCAGGGGCCTTGGTCGTTCCCTAAGAATATATCCCCACATTCCTAACCGATTATAGAGTGAGTAGGTCGGCACAGATCTAGCCCACAGGTTTTCCTTTCTTGCCCCAGGTGCATGTACATCTCTGGGGTCCCTGGGACAGGGAAGACAGCCACTGTGCACGAGGTGATACACGGCCTGCAGCAAGCAGCCCAAGCAAATGATGTGCCTCCCTTTCAATATATTGAGGTCAATGGCATGATGCTGACAGAGCCCCATCAAGCCTATGTACAAATCTTGCAGGTAAGCAAAGCTGTTTGGGCTTTTTGGAAAATCTGGTTTCTTGGTGGGATCAGAAAAGGAAAAGTTTACTTAATTTTGAGTATATTACATGTTTATTTTATGCCAGGCATTGTCCTATGTATAGAGATAGCAAAGGTAAGGAAGGCATAATTCCTACCCTCAAGAAACTTGTAAGTCTGGGTGGATAATGAATTACTGGAAGCCAGTAATTACCAACACTGAGAGAGCCATTAGCTCCCAGGTGTGGCAAACCATAGAAAAAGCAGGGGGTTAGAAGAGGAAGACCAGAGTTTGAACCTAGCTCTTTTATTCATGGGCTGTTATCTTGGAACAAGTACTGTCCAATCATAAATATGTAATGACCTTGGAGGAGCTTCTGGGATCAGCCTCTGATTCATTTGTATTTCAAACACAGAGAATTTCTTCCTTTTATTACCTTTTCTTTTAGTGTCTTCTCTTGTCCTTTCAAGTTAAGGTTAAGATTAGAATAGAAGTGGAGTAGAGGATACTAAAGTCCTCAGACTAAATAGCTTCCTCCATTAACAGATTGACCATAGCTTAAAATGTTTTCCTCCAATGCAGAAGCTGACAGGCCAAAAGTTGTCAGCTAACCATGCGGCAGAATTGCTGGCAAAGCGATTCCGTGCTGGAAGGTCCTCTCAGGAAACCACTGTGCTGCTTGTGGATGAGGTGAGGAGTTGTCCATGGGGGGAATGGAGAAGAAATGGGATACTTCTTGACTGTGATGCTCCAAGAGCAATGACTGGACAGGAAGGAAGTCTTGGCTCCCTTCTTCATTCATCTGAGCCCTCTCTTTGGAGGTGATAGATATGTCTCCTTTCGCTTCCTCTCTGCTGCTTTGGTGCCGTGACCTAAGAAATGCCTGCAGCCAAAACAATGGTAATAAGTCCACATGCTGGAGCCCTGCTTAGTCTCTATTATGGACCCTGCATCTCTTTCCATTTCCTTGCTAGCTCGACCTTCTGTGGACTCAGAAACAAGACGTAATGTACAACCTCTTTGACTGGCCCACTCACAAGGAGGCCCGGCTTGTAGTCCTGACCATTGCCAATACGATGGACCTGCCAGAACGGATTATGATGAACCGGGTATCTAGCCGACTGGTAGGTCCCGGGGTAGTTCTTGAGCTGTTCTTACAGATCCATGAGTTGGACCAACTAGTTCTACAAATATGAAAACACAGAAAATTAAAATAAATGGAAAAAGTAAGAAATGTGACTGCTGGAATGTTTATAGTTCCTATGTTTTGCAATACATTCGTCACATTGCATGATTTTCTGCAAATATCACAACTTCTTGGTGTTCTGCTACCTGTGCACCTTGAAATAGCACAGAACCCTGGAAGTTTAATTATTTGAAAAAATAGTTAAGCACTTACCACTGCCAGACAGTATTAGTTGCTTGCAGTATAGCAAGGAGCAAGGCAGACATAGTTTCTGATCTGATGGACCGTACAGCTGAGCAGGAAGTATAACACTTAATAAATAATTATAAGCATGATAGGTGAAGCCATGTAGTATAGAATGCATATTGTAGATCCTAAGATCCTCCCACCCACATTAGAGCACCTTGGCTTCTAGCTACTTATAAACAATTCTGGTAGAATAAAAGGGTCTTAAACTAAAGAATAGTTTGAAAATTATTGCCCTATAGGATACCATCGGCCATTGTCAGCAACAAAAGAACCTTAAAGTAGTTGAGAATCCTGGGATGAAAGATTGTGCAAATTGTTTTATGGGGTTTTGAAATTGGATTTGTGGAGCTGTTGGTTGCTTTTTACCTGAACTGTCAAATGGGCAATCAATTAACTTGTTCCTCTGTCCTCCTGTCGTCCCCCAACCCACATCCCAGGGTCTCACCAGGATGTCTTTCCAGCCCTATACTCACAGCCAACTGCAGCAGATCCTAGTGTCCCGGCTCAAACATTTAAAGGCCTTTGAGGATGATGCCATCCAGTTGGTAGCCAGGAAAGTAAGTCTCCTCTGGGGGGCTCCTAACCACATCTACAAACTAGTCTGCATCCCTTGTCAAGCTCCTGTGGGTGTTTCAGGGATGAAGAGAAATTTAGAAAGTCCTGTAAATACCAAACAAATAGAATCAAAACTCTGAAAAATCCCTTAACCTTCTCATTGTATAATTGTATTCTGTAAAAGGCCATGCATATGGTGGGCTCAAGTACAAATTAACATTAGTGGATTCAGAGAGCAAGCACTTTGATTATGACAAAGGTAGTATAGTCAAGAGTCAAGAAGAGCAACCCAGTTTGAATTCTGGTTCTAAAACTTATCAAGCATGTGGGAGGTTACAAAAGTTACTTTAAAACTCCTTGAGCCTCCCTGAGATGGATAACCTAGGCAAGGAGTTTCATGAGCACAGTACAAATCACTAGGGCCCAAATTTCTCGCCGAATCCTAAACTTAGTGCTTGCCCTTGACAGCATGAACTGGCGGAGGGACTTAGGGTAAGGGTCAGCAAACTTTGTCTGTGAAGGGCTGGGTCATGAATATTTTGGGCTTTGCCATGCTAACAGTCTCTGTTGCAACTACTTGACTTTGCCCTTGCATTGCCAAAGGAGCCATAGATAATGTGTAAACTAACAAGCAGAACTGTGTGCCAGTAAAACCTCACGAACAGTAACAGGCAGCAGAGTGAAGTTTGTTGACCTTGGGCATCAGTTTCTTAACAACCCAACCATTCCTCATTTTGCCCTCCTAGCCCCCTACCTCCAACACCAGGACCATCAACTCCTGAGCCTTTTGAGGATTTCTAGTGTGATTTAGATTTGTGCTTAGATTCCTCACTCCTGGCCTAGGGTTTGGCTTTCTCCAGTCTGCTAAGTCAACCAACTGGCAGAATTAAATTGCTATTTACTCCTCTTTGGTTCCCTTCCTTTCCTTTGAGGGTTCTTAATGTTTTATTGAGGTTTCAGGAGGGACCAAAATTGGGTGCCTGTGTTCAATCTTCTCATTTTACCCAAAACTCTTGTCTGTAATTTCAAATGTCTTTTATTTCTTTACATGTAAAGAAACATGGCTATTTTATATTCTGTATCTTTTAATTGTGCTACCTGAAGCCGTCATGGGTCTAGTTCTGATATCAGTTGATTCTGCAGGTTCCGATATATATATGGCCTTGTTTCCTTGTTTTTGTTGATTGGTTGTTTTTTTTTAACTATATATTCATGTTCTTTAGAACTTCATCTGTGGAAAATTAATGGAGGCCTAGGTTGAAGTTGAGTTCATTTAGAATTTGTTTTTGCTTTTGTTGTTGCTTCTGTTAACTGCCTTGGGGCACTACCAACTGGGACCATTTTTAAATAAAATTCTCCACTAGAGGTTTTTAGGAGATACAACATAAATGTGAACTGCAAATTCATGTGAGAACTGGCTTGGGGTTGCAGGAAAGTTTTTTCCTTCACACCCATCTAGCACCAAGGCCAAACAGGCATTTTTCTTGCTATCTCCTTCTGGATGATGTTTTCTCATTCAGTCTCTCTTCTAGAGAGGGTAGAGGTCAGCCACAATTTTATGTGGGGTCTCCTGTTAGACTTCTTGTTGGGTGGGCCCTAGCTTTTTCTTTTATTTCCCTCACTCCAGCAGCAGCCAGAAAGGATGCTTAAAGTCACCAAGGTGAAAGCTGTTTTGGGTATTCTTTTGCCTCCCAGAGTTCCCCTTTCACTTTGTTTTTAGTCCTCTGCAGTAGCTCTTAAATCCATGCTATTGCCCACTACCTGGTACTGCTTCCTAGGGCAGTGGTAATGGTGGTAGGAGGAAAGGAGAAATGATAAGGTAGAAACATCTATGGGATATCCTTACTAATTGGATGTAGGAGGAAGGGAAGAATATAAGCTGGTACTCATTTCTGTCTTGGGTGACTGAAAAAGTGATTTTTGTTTTGAATATATTAAATTTGAATTCTGAAAACAAAAATGTACATATAGCATTTTAAAACTCCTTATAGTCCCACTTCTTAGAGACGACAACTTTAATGTCTTGGTGTGTTATGTATATGTGTGTAACCAGGAATATATATAGCCCAGAACTCCCTTGGTGCAACTTAAAATGCAAGTGGCCTTCTAAGCCTGAGGGAGAGGAGAGGATTCCCTGTGAAGGCAGCCTGGGAGCCCCTCAGCCTCTGTGCACATGGAACAGAAGGAACAACAGCAGAGCTGTTGGTGTTTTATGTTGGTCTGATTCATCTAATCAGATTATTCTTCTGGGTCCTCCAGGCTTTGTGGCTTCCTTCCTCTTACCTACTCCTGATTCTGTTTTTCTTAGCCATTGTCTAGGCAGTCCCCCTAAGTCACTGTGTGGTCTGAGGGGGACCTAGGATATGGTGTCTCCAAGTAGGCTCTGCCTTGGCCCCTTCGTCTTGTCTGTCTGCTTCAAGGGCACACTACTCTCAGGCAAGGAACGAAAACCCAGTGCTTCGAGATGGTTCAATAATGATCTCGGGCCAATGGTCTCTTTTTCTACAATTCTTTAAATAAAATTTTTCTTAATATTAAATAAAGCTGAGAATTTCTGCCCATTTCATTGTGGAGTTATCTATATAACCAAGACAAAGGTTTGAACTCAGGGAATGGAGTCTTGGGCCAGTATAATAATTTGTTGTTATGCTTCCACAAGATTCCCAGCTGGGACTAAGTACCTAACTTACCAGCACCACCTTTCCTTTTTAGCTGCACACAGAATCTTTTGGTTCTTTTACTGGGCTGAGATGGCAAGGGGGCCTCAGTAATAAAATGTTCCCCCTGTAGGTAGCAGCCCTCTCTGGAGATGCACGACGGTGCCTGGACATTTGCAGGCGAGCCACCGAGATCTGTGAGTTCTCCCGCCAGAAGTCTGATTCCCCTGGCCTGGTCACTGTAGCTCACTTAATGGAAGCTGTGGATGAAATGTTTTCATCATCATACATCACTGCCATCAAGTAAGACACTTCTGCTTCCTTAACCTGAACCTTCCCGGAAGACCACTGGAGAGGTCCAAAGTTTGGGAAGACCATAGAAACATGTTTCTCCTTCTCAACTTTTACTCATTCAACCTTTGTTTACTGAAGACATTGTCCTTTTTCTTAAGGGGCATAGTCTATTCAGGGAGACAGGTAAACAAACCTAGGAAAATAATTACCACTTACTGAGCTATATATGATAGCTATACTAGAGGTGTTTAGTGGAGTACAAATGCTATAGGAACAAGCAGGAAGTAACTTCTTTCACATTAAATGAAATACTCAGCTCATGAAATGATGGTGCTGCATCTTTGAAGTGCTTGTGCATTTTCAGATGTATTTGCTGTGTTCCCTTTCTTCCAAAGTTGCATTTTCCATATCAGTTTGAGACTTTGGGGGTGGGGTGGGTGTGCCTTGCCAAATAATATAAAGGAAAGTAAATCCCAATTCTTTCTCTGCCTTCTCTAAAAACTTGGAAAAAACTTTATTTTGCTTTCCTCTGGACTGGTGGTATAGCCACTTGGGAAAACTCATGTCTTCTTGTTTCCTTTAAGAAATTGCTCCATTCTGGAACAGGGCTTCCTGAGAGCCATCCTTGCAGAGTTCCGTCAATCAGGACTGGAGGAAGCAACATTTCAACAGGTAAACAATGACCTTTTTTCAAATCCTTCTGGATTTTGGTCTGGTCTCTTTAAAATACCTGGAAATTTCCATCAGTGTGTACCAGTTTATCTCTGATTTGCACCATTCTTTGCTAAAGAATATCAGACCAGCACCTATTTTTTTATGACGTTTTATTGAGTTACATATGAAGAGACCTTTAGGAGCTGGTTTCTGCATGTTAGGGGGCCTACTGTGTGCCGGAGACTGTTCTAGGAGTGGGAGATTCAAAGATGAACAAGATCTAATACAGTGTTATGTTGCAGTGGTGGCAGGGCTTTCAGAACAAGGCCATACTTTAAAACAGATCACAAAATCAGAATCTGAACACTAATTTATATAGTTTCAGTTAGGTCAAGTAAAAAGAATCATTAGGGCTTGTGTCTCAATGGTTCATTTTAAGCCTTGTGTCCATTGGTAATGGGCTATCTTAGAGGATGAATTATTGAAGAATGAATGAGTGTATAACTGAGTATGTGTGCGTAAGAGACAGTATGTTTTAATGCATTTCTATTTAAAACAGGTCAGGAAAACATTTTTCCTTTCAGCTATTTAATGTGTTGGTGATAAATTATTTTTTTTTAAACTTGATTGCTGGTCTTGTTTTGCCCATTATTGTTCCCCTTCTAGTGCCTGAGAAAGTTTTTCTGCAGAGAGTAATTTTTATTTGTTTAAAAACATTTCCTGAATACCTACAGTGTGCCATTAACTGGGTTGGTTGCCAAGGACCCTTAGCTGAGTCAGTTAATCTCTTGATTCTTGACGGGCTCCCAGTCTGGTAGGTGTGAAAGACTCATCAATAATTAGAATAATGAGTGACCAGGAAGTGCCACAGACTTGCTTGTCCCAGCAGAGATCTTTAGGGTAGGAATCTAGGTTTCCTGCAATCACCCTGCCTCTCTTGTTTCAGTATTTTCTCTGGCATTTGCGGAGTTCTAGGGGACATGCCTAGGCACCTGCTCACTGTATCTGCTAAGAAAAATGCCCATGTAGCAGAATTTTGACTTGAATTATGACAGTTGCAGTTGTGCAACTTTCAGCCCTGGAGACCAGGACTGTTGATGTAACAGTAACAGTTACCAGGCGTTTTATATCCATTAACTTATAAGGGATATAGCAACATTTTGTAGATAAAAGTGAAGCTCAAAAAGTGGAAGTACCTTGCCCACTGTTGCACATCCAGTAAATGGTAGAGCCAGGATTCACACCTGGTATTCTCTGATTCCAAGGCCAGTAGCGCATTTGGCTTCTGCATTTGTTCACCACTGGGGCACCCACTCGTATCTCCTGGGGTATTTGGTATCTTGGGCACCAAGTGGCTGATTTTCCCAAAAGAAGAAATCATTCCCAGACTCAAGAATACGTTTCCTCTCAGCCTTTCGGGCAGCTGACCTCAGCTTTGTTTTTTATGTCTAGATATACAGGCAACACGTGACCCTGTGCAGAATAGAGGGACTGCCATATCCCACCATGTCAGAGACCATGGCCGTGTGCTCACGTCTGGGCTCCTGCCGCCTCCTCCTTGTGGAGCCCAGCAGAAATGACCTGCTCCTTCGTGTGCGGCTCAACGTCAGCCAGGATGATGTGCTCTACGCGCTGAAAGAAGAGTGAGGCACGTCCACAAGGAAGGACTATGATCTGCTTGTAAAAAACCCAGTTTCGTTTTTCTAAGCACATAGATTTGTTGTAGCAAAGTATACTGAATGGAAATGGTTGTGTTTTATGTTTTGAATTTACCATTAAATAATTTTTTTCCAGAGTGTTTGGGAAGTTTACAGCCCTTACAAAAATCAGATTATAAAACCAAACTGTCCTTCCCACAAGAGACTGTCCCTCTGACTTCTCTCTCTGTTACTTGCCTTGCCTTTTATTTAATGGTAACATACCATGTATAGAAATTTATGCACACGAGATACTTGTATTTATATAAATAGTTGTACTTATATAAAATAGTTCTGGGAAAACATATAAGTAATTGATTACATTGTTGCCTCTGAGAAAGAAAACTGGATGGCTATGGTCAGGGGTTGGAAATAAGAGTTATATGGCATAGAAAATATAAGGTACAAATTATTCTAATAGAGATGTAATTAATCTAAATAAAAAGCAATTCCAATTAAAATCTTGGCGGGGTTTCTTTTATAACTTTGCAAGTTAATTCTAATGTTTATATGGAAACCAACAGTGAAACAAACTGACATCTCATGCATTCACTTGCAAGGCACCTAGAAAAACACATCATCCATGTAATAAAGTTGCCAAAAATGTTTAACCTTAATCTGATGAGAACATTATCAGACAAATGGAGATTGAGGGATTCTGCAAAGCAACCAGCTGTACTCTTCCAAATCATCAATATCACAAAAGACAAACAAAAAATACATGGAGGAACTATTCTAGACTAAAGGAGAATAGAGACATAACTAAATATACTGCAGGTACCTTTACTGGGTCCTGGATTTAAAAAATAAAAAGTTACTATGTAAAGATTAAATTTCATGAGTGCAACAAATTATTTTATTTATGTGGAAGAATGCCCTTGTTCTTAGGAGATACACACACATATATATATATTCATAGTCAAATAGTTCATAAAAATATATATGTATGTATATATACACACACATACATACTGAGGTTCAGTACCAGAATATTTTAAAGACTTTTACAATAAGAACAAGGAAAAATGGCTGAAAGAAACGTCATCCACAGGATAAACATGAATAACCAACAAAACAGAGACAGAATGGCAAACATGGAGCCCCCAAACCTCCTTTTTGTGATGACATGGACCAATTGGAACCCAAATGCTTCACCAATGATCACGGTGTATATTGGGACTAACTACTTTGGAGATAATTTGGCAATATTTAATCTGGAAAGTGCAGAAATCCTTTTCCCAAGGATATACCCTAGAGAAACATGTACACAATAAGTCATTTACAAGAAGGTTCACGGCACCACTGTTTGTAATGACAAACCTTTGAGAAATAAATTGTGTTTTCATACTGAGGAATATACAGGAATGAAACTAAAGTTTATGTATCAATATGAAGGTTGCAAACAAGGTTGAGTAGAAAAAGAATACATGCAATGGTACCAATGATAATTTTTAAAAGCTTGCAAAAAAAAAAAATACTGTGCATTGCTTAAGGATAGAAATGTTCAAGAATGAACAGCTACTGCAGGATAGTGGGTACCGCTTTGGAAAAGGTGTCAGGAGAGAAGTCCAGGTGGCTTCAACTGTACTGTAGTGCGTTTTCTTAAAACTTGTTGGTGAATGTATCCATGTACCTGTTGTTATACTAAATGACACAAGAAATAAGTAATATTTATTGAGTGCCTACTATGTACCATGCACTGTTCTAGACAATGGAGATAATCTTAACAAAAATTTCTGCCCTTGTGGAGCTTGCATTCTAATAAATGTGAAATATTGTGTGTGTATATCTTAAACATTTCATTATAAACATTTAAAAATAATTGTAAAACAACTGAACAAGAAAAAATATAAAATGTGAATGTCAATCCCTTCTCTGGAAAATCACCCAATAGCAAGAAGGAGATGGGAAAGATTTGTCCAAAGAAACAAGATCTTCAAAACCGCTAACTACAAAACATAGTAAGTTTGGAGATGGGAGATAGGCAGAGAGTGACAGCAAGGTTTGTGAGACCAGACTAGAGCATTTTTTTTAGATTCAGTTTTATTGCGATATATTCACATATACATTCATCCGTGGTGTACAATCAACTTCACAGTACCATCATATAGTTGTGCATTCATCGCCCCCCAATCTATTTTTTGAACATTTTTCTTATACCAGAAAAAGTAAAAATAAGAAAAAATAAAAACACCCAAATCACCCCCCACCACCCTATTTCTCATTGTTTTTGTCCCCATTTTTCTACTCATCCTTCCACACACTGGATAAAGGGAGTGCAGTCTGCAGGGTTTTCACAATCATACTGTCACTCCTTGTAAGCTACATTGTTATACAATCGTCTTGAAGAGTCAAGGCTACTGGGTTGAAATTTGATAGTTTCAGATATTTTCTTCTAGTTATTCCAATACATTAAAACCTAAAAAAGGTTATCTATATAGGGCATAAGAATGTCCACCAGAGTGACCTCTCGACTCCATTTGGAACCTCAGCCACTGAAACAGTTGTTTCTTTTGTCATCCCCCTTTTGGTCAAGATGTTCTCAATCCACGATGTCAGGTCCAGATTCATCCTCGGGAGTCATATCCTGCGTTGCCAGGGAGATTTACACCCCTGGGCAGACTAGAGCATTTTTACTGACTATAAAGAACTTGGTCTCGTACTACCCTGGGCAAGTAACAATTTCAGCCTCCGGTTTTCTCTTCTGTGAAGTGGGGCGATGTCTATCTTGCGGAGTTGAAGGGAGAACTGGGCACGATTCATTGTGAAAAGTGCCTGGCATACAAAAGCTTGGCAGAAAGCAGGCGCACTCATTTCTCTCTCTTTAAAATACTCTGGTTTCTTTTCAGACCGAATAAATCTTTCGCCTTTTATTTAAAAAAAACATTTTTGTCTCCCTATTAGTTAACCTGTCTCTTAAGTGTCTTCATGAAGAGGTACAATGAGCACTGCCTGTACTACGTTTTCGATTACGAAAAATAAGGTAAGCCTCGAAATTCAGTTATAAAAGGCACCGAGAAGAGGAGGAAGCGGAGCAGGAGGAAGAAGATGGTAATCGGCGCCACCCGGATCCTGGCCAGGATTTAGGGCAGCGCCTGCGCCCGCCTTGCCCTAAGCCGTGAGGGGCAGGGCGGGGCTGGGAGACGGGCTACGCTAGGCGCACTGCGCTCAGGGGCCGGCCAGGGAAAGAAGCATGCCAGCTGGGAGATGGCAGTAGTAACTAGCCAAGGGCAGGGAGCGCACCTTCCGCATTTGCAGGAGCACCTGGACGCTCCGCGGGAGGCCCGCAGGAGTCTCGCGCTACCTGCCGGAACACGCCTGCGCGCCGCGAACACCACCCTTGGAGTCACCTGTCGGAGTGCCCCGCCCGCTTCGCCTGGCGCTTGCGCACCGGACGCCGCCCCGGTCGTGGAGTCACGTGTTAGGCCACCAGTCACCTCCCCGGCGGGCGCTTCCGGTTGCCGCGCTGCCGCCGCCGGGGGGCCGCGGGAGCCCAGGGCGGTGCCGGGCGGGAGAAGGCCTGGAGTCAGTTTCGGATCCGCCGCGAGGTATGCCGCGTACCCGCCCCCCCGGCGTGGGGAGATCAGGGGACGGCGGGGGAGATGGAGGCGACTTGGGACAGGCCGAGGGCAGGGCGGCGGGTCCAGCGGCGCGGGAGTGAGGCCCCCGGCTTCGGCTCCTCACTGAAGACTCCGCTGCCCTCCTGTCTCCTGGGACCCGCACTGATGCCCGTAACCAGTCTCCCGCGCGCCGCGGACTTGCGTGTTTGTGTCTGACCTGCTTTCCCTGAGTCCGGGCACTCCCGTGCTCCCGTCTCAGTGGTCGGACCCGCCATTCACCGTTCACCGAAACCTGACTTTTAGTGTCATCCTGGGCTCCCCCTCCCGTACACCCACACCCAGTTAACCCTGGAGCCCAGACCCCCCAACCGTGGAATCCGTCCATTCCTCTCCATCCTCACCGCCACTCCCACGCTCCAGCAGCTTGCCTCGTAACAAGATGCTCAGTAGGGATTGCTCCTCGCCGTCGTTCTTCCTTCTTCCTGTGCACCTTCCCTTCCGCGGCCGGAGTGAAGTTTCTGAAACGCCGACTTAATCCTGTCACTTCCCTCCCCATTACCCTCCGAATAATCCCCAAACTCCTTTCGGCTTAAAGGTTTTTCTGTTTCCACCCCCTTGCTCACATTTCCAGCTTTGCTTGCACCATTTTTTTGTCTCATACTTTATACCCCGGTAATATGAAAGTGGTCTTTTTGTTTTCTTGTGCAGACCAAGCCATTTCCTACCTCAGAATCTTTATTAGATTGTTTCCTGTGCTTGGAATCCTCTTTCCTTTCCTTATCTCCAACTACGTCCTGACTCAGCAAGGAACCAACCCCCTCCAAGAAGCCTTTTCTCTCCATGCAACTAAGTGGCCGTTTCTGAGCTCCCAAACCCGGGAGAGCGATTCTGTTTGGTGATTGTCCAGCAGGCAACCAACTGAACCTTGAGGACTGAGACTATTTAAGATTCATTTCTGCACTCCTAGTGCCCAGGGATACATAGTAGGTCCTGTGAATGGTTGTGAGATCTCTGAGGGGTTTGGAATGCTGAGTTAGGTTTCTCTAGAACATAGCTGTACAATAGAACTTTCTGTGATGATGAAAATACTCTGTATATGTGTTGTCCACTGTAGGAGTAACTAGGCACATACGGCTTTTGAGCACTAGAAATGTGTCTGGAGTAACCAAGGAACTGGATTTAAATTTCAATTTTAATTAATCAAGGTTTAAACTTAAATAGCCTCATGCAGTTACCATGTTGGGCAGCACAGCTCTAGACCTTTCTGAACTTTGCCCATCCTCATACCCATTCTGTTCCTAGAGTGACTTCCTGAATCTGCCTTCCTAGATCCCACTCCACTCAACTTTGGGTCTAATCCAAATTTGTCATCAGTTCGGTGACCTCATATTGTGAGTCCACACACCCTATTTAAACCCATTAACAGGTAGTCCCCATCCCTTCCCATCTCATGCTGCTTGCCTCAGTGCTATAATTCCAACCTTAGTGTTTCAACCTTTTTATGTTAAGCATTGCCCTCTGTCTCTGAATTAGGAATTTACTAACCATACCCTTACACTGGATTGCATACTGTTGGGGGCTTGAAAGGGTGCTCCAGTCTGAACCTGACTTTTCCCCACCTGATAGGCATCTAGGCTGCCAAGATGCCAGGCCCAAGACCTCGAAAGGGCCCTCGGGCCAGTGGCCAGGGTGTGGCAGCTGCTAAGCAGGTATGGACACATCTTTATTCCCAACCCTGAGCCAGTTTGAGAGAGGGTGGGTCTCTATGCAGAGCTTGTACCTCTTGATTTGGCAGAGCCCTGAGAGACCCTCTGGCTAATTCCTACCACATACAGGTGGGGAGATGAGGCCTGGACTCCCAGTGAGGGGTGGCAGACCTAGGCTTCCTGTGTTTCACCCCAGGCATTCTCTTGCATGGCTGCCTCCTGTGAGTGATCAGGAGCCACCAAAGTACGGGACATTCTCATGGGGCCTCAGTGCTCTCATGGGTTCCTCATTTAGGGCCATGCTTTGCTTGCCAGCCAAGGATGCCACGGCTTGCAGGAGTTGGACAGTGGTTAGGAACTGAGACATGGCTCAAGCGGGAGACCGAGTGTTCGTGTCCTCTAATTTTCTCCCTTTGTTTCTAAGGGTCTCTAAGCCTAGTTAGACCATTTTTATTGTCTCAAAAGAGGTAGGTTAGGTAGATGATGGAGTAAAGGGCAGGAACTCAAGTCACAACAAGCTTATTTTAAATTCTGGCTCTGCTACTTGCAAAGCTATCTCAGTCTCATCTGAACATGGGGATAAAAATAGGACCGACCTCAGAATTGTGAGAATTAGTAATCAAATACAGTGCCTGATAGCTGTTGCTGTTACTGTTGTTACTTTTAATAAAGGCAGTGTAATCTCCTGGGTTCTTTTTGGGGTCACTGGAAGGTTAGCGTCCCAAGGCATAATTTCAGGTCTCGGCTTCCCTTTCTGCACAATGGCCACATAGACAGTGAAGGAGGCACTGACTGGGGGCATCAGAATCCCTGAGTCTGGCTCTGGGGCTGGGCTCTATCTCTGCCTCACTATGTGGTTCCTACAAACCCTGCTCTGCACCCAGCTGGGGCTCTTTGTGGAAGTGAGTCCTGAGAACATGCTGCTGGAGATGGATGAGACTGAAGACGACAGGGACCTGGAGGCTGAGCTGCTGGCCCTCACTGGGGAGACAGGGGCCATGGACAGGAAGCCAGCACCCAAGGGTCACAGTGAGTTTGTGACACTGGGCTGGGCTCAGGACTGGGACATGAATGGCACAGGCTGGTGGGGGAGGGAGTCCTCACCTGGCCGCTGGGAGGAGCCAGCCAGGTCAGCTGCCCCTTCTGATAGCCATGTGCCTCTGCAGCACTCCCACCCCAAGGCCATCTGGCCCTGCTTTACACACCCAGGTGTTTGGGGGCTCACTCCCTAGGCTGCCTCCTCCCCATTGTGGATAAATCTGATTCTCCTTAAGACTGAATAGTGGCTCTGTTCTTAGCCCTAACCAGGGCCTTGTATGGAGGAGGGGCTCAGCACAAATGGAATCGGGTGCTTAGTGAGTGCACAGAAACTCTGTCTTATGAATGAGTAAGGGGAGCCTTTCCCCTCAGCCTGGAAGAGGACAGGGACCCGAGGCCTGGGATGGTCAGGAGGTCTAGATCTTCTCTTCTCACCAGGATCCCTCAAGGAGAAACACCCCCATCCCATGTGCCTCTGAGCTGAGGACAGTGGGAGGCCCTTCGCAGCCCTCACCTCTCTCAGTCCAAACCTGGTTTGGGGTTAGATGAGTCTGAGTTTGAATCCTAGCTTTGCCAATCACTAGGATTATGACGTTAGAAAAATTAATATTGGTAGTTCTCAGTTTACTCATTTATAAAATGAGGATAATATTACCTATTTTGGAGAACTGTTGTGAAATTCAAGTGGATTTTAAGTCTTTATAGTTGTGAAAGGAGTGGTTGGAGGGAAATGGATGGATGTCTGTGATTAACTAGTACAGGCAAAAATGCAGAGAAGGACGCAACATATTGGAGGGCCCCTAACAAGGGTCTTTTGAACTGCGTCATTAAGGCTGAACAGGAGTCTTCCAGGTGGGACTTTGGCTGGGGGTGGGAGGATGATTTCTACTTGGGTGTGTCTTCCCAGCACAGTGGATTGAAGACCCTCCTTTACGCAACCTGGAAAGGTTGCCCTGATTCTGTGACCCTCCTCTTCCCCCAGCCCCCCTGCCGATGGCCCACATTGAGAAGTTGGCGGCGGACTGTATGCAGGAGGAGGAGGAGGAGGAGGAGGAGGAGGAAGGGCTGGAGGAGGATGCAGACCTGCTGGTGGGTCCTGCCAGGCTGGTGTCCCAGGGCTCCTGTGGTCAAGCTCGAGTCTGGTGGGAAGGAGGGTGGAGAGAAGGCCTGGGGCTTGTCGTCTGTGTTCTCTGACCTTGAGTGAGTGCCGTGCCTTCCTGGGCCTCAGATTTCCTAACTGGACAGTGTGAGGTTGGTCTCTGTAGACCTCTGGTCTGAGCTCTGCAGTTGGGCATTCTCAGATTCAAAGTCTTGGCTGTTTTGGGGGCTATCCTTGGTCAGATTAAAGGAGTGTTTTGCTAGGGGGACTTTCAGGCACTGTGACTGACACTGAGAAATATTGCTGGGAGGGAGGGTCCTTTATTCTCAGATCCTTTTATGGGCATTGCCTTGAGGCCTCAAGCTCTTGGGACTTGTATCTCCCCAGACTGAGCTGCAGGAGGTCCTGGATGAGGATGAGGAGGCTGGGGCCCTGGCTGAAGAAGAGGCAGCCAGCCCTGGCAGCCCTGAGGAGCAGAAGGGGCAGGAAAACATTGAACTTCCAGTGCAGACAGTCCTAACAACCGCAGTCCCAGTGGCTCAGGTACGTCTGAAGGGGTCCCATATGCCTCCGTTGCTCCCGTGAATCCATGTTATACACACATGCAGCAAGGCTCACTCATCAAGACTGGAGGAACCCATTCTAGAGCCCTCTTCCAGCAGCTGCCCCAAGCAGCAACTAGGGAGGAGAATCACTCCTCAGCAGCTGGCCAGCCTCAAAGGCCTCTCTGTTCTCTCCGACCACCCCCTCAGCCATTTCCTGACCTCCTCTGATTGTCTGTGCCTCTGTGTTTCCTCTGACATGGCCTCTGGCCTCTTTAAGGAATCTTTGCCTCCCATGTTGAGGCTTTTAGGTTCTTCTTTCTTATTTCTCCTTGAGTCCCAGAGCTTTGCCTTCTGGGGCAGTGTCCTCGTAGGGGGGGGGGGCAGCAAGGGCCTGGTTGGCCCTGGAGTGGGCAGGCCCTGAGCTGAAGCATCTGCAGGCTGGAGGGCCTCGGGGGCTGCGGGCACTGCTGGAGGAGCGGATCAGCAACTACCGGGCGGCTGCCACCAGTGCCAAGGAGGCAGGGGAAGCAGCCAAAGCCAGGCGATGTGAGCGTGGCCTGAAGGTGGGTCAAAGGGCAGTGGGGAAGGCAGCAGGAGGAAGTTGATGGAGCCCTGGCCTTTGAGCAGGGTTCAGGCTGGACAGCTGGCCAGGTTTCGGGACTAGTTCCTCTCGCCCTCAGACTCTGGAGTCCCAGCTGACAGCTGTGAAGAAAGGCAGGACCATCAATGAGGATGAGATCCCACCTCCAGTAGCCTTGGGCAAGAGACCCCCAGGCCCCCAGGAAGCAGCCAGCAGGAGCCCTGAGGCAGATTCCCCAGCCCTCCCTGCTGTGGAGTCAGGTAGCTGGAGCCACCCAAGTCCTGTCCTGGTTTCCAAGGTCAGAGCCTGTGGCCTCCCTTCCCTTCATGCCAACTGTCACTGCCATCAGTCACACTTTCCTCGGGAGGTCTTCCGCCCAGCCAGACCTGTGGGCACTGGGAACCCTAGGCCATAACCTTCACCTTATGCCCTCTTTGCGGGCTTTTTGTTTTCCCATAGATGAGCCCTCCCAACCCAAGACAAGCCCTTTGGGCAGCCCTGGCATTTCTTCCCCTCCTGATTCAGACCCAGACCCGCGGGCCCTGTTGTTGGTCCGACAGAGAGAATACAAAGTAGCTGCCCTTGCTGCCAAGCGGGCTGGAGATCTGGATCATGCCCGAGAACTCGTGAGGATCGGGAAGGTATGACATCTGACTCCGAGGCCCTGTGACCCACCCCGTTGTTTCACAGATGGGGGCTGAGGCTCAGAATGGGGCAGTGACCTGCTCAGGGTCACACAGCTTGGTCACACAGGGTTGAGTGCCACTGGCCTGAGGGGGAGTCATTTTCAGTCCAGGCTCTCGGGGACTCCTGGCTTATGCCTGCACCTGCCTTTCTTCCTGCTGCAGAGATTTGGTGCTGTCTTGGAGGCCCTGGAGAAGGGGCAGCCCGTGGACCTGAGTGCCATGCCCCCAGCCCCTAAGGGTAAGAATGGGGCTATCACGGGGAATCTGCTTGGCCTGGGGCTGGGGTTAGGGAGGAGTGTCAGCGCTGGGACTGGCCAGGGGCCCTACACCTACACCTCTGTTCTGGGCCCTCCAGACCTGAAGCCCCAGGCTTCCAAGGTCTCCACAGCACCCTCAATCATACCCCCAGCCGTGGAGCAAGTACAGCCAGTGATGACCCCTGAAGGCCCAGCAACCCCAGGTAGGACAGAATGGTGGCACTGTGGGGTGGAGGCCTGGGGAGGGGCAGGCAGAGTTGATGTGTCTCTCTCCCCTTTTCAAGTGGCCCCTGCAGAGCCACAGACAGTGCTGGATGCCCTGCAACAGAGGCTGAACAAATACCAAGAGGCCGGCACCCAGGCCCGGTGCAGTGGGGATGAGCGCAAGGCCCGGATGCACGAGCGCATTGCCAAGGTGGGCCAGCCGCCACCCACCCCCATGCCCTGTGCCTCCTTCTCCCTGGCTGGCTGCCCTCTGTCTGTCTCTCAGGGGCTCTTTTTTTCTCCCAGGACTGTGTTTCCATCAGTCTTCCTGTCCCTGCAGTGGGCACAGAGCCTGTTGACTGCTGCCCTCCATCAGTTCCTCCCCTTCTTCCCTTGCAGCAATATAAAGATGCCATTCGAGCACATCGAGCAGGACGGAAAGTTGACTTTGCTGAGTTGCCTGTCCCTCCAGGTGAGTGGGGCTTGGCATAGTCATTCTATGAGGAGGGGTCTGAGCAAGGAGAGAGGGAGGGGAAATGATTCCTCACGTAGCTGCCTCCACCCTGCAGGAGCCACCCCTCCTAGCCATGCCCAGGTAAGACCCAGGCAGGGCCCACGGCAGCCTGGTGTTTCCTGAGGCTATTCCAACCCCTCCCCTGCTCTGTCTCTCCCACAGGATTCCCCTCAATCCCTGGCCTGGAGCCCACGGCGGGCACTGAGGAGGATGGATTGGCAACTACGCTAGCAGCTGCCCAGAAACTGGCTACCTCAGAGGATGCAGCCCTAGCAGAGGAGGATGAGGATAAGGTTTGGCTGAGGGTCTGGGACCCCAGGGGTTAGGTGAGAGGTAAACACAGATCCTGTGCTAGATATTGTCCATACTAACAAGCCCAGTGAGGTAGGCATTCTTTTCCCCATTTTACTGAGGGAAATCTTGGCCAAGGGTGCCCAGCAAGGAGTTAGCAGAGATGGGATTTAAACCAAGTCTTCTTGACTCCAGAGTCCAGGTTTGAGCCCCATTACATTGTTGTTTTCTGCCGGGGAGGTTAGACTAGAGAGCTTTTAAGGTTTCTTCTAGCCCTGAGATTGTTTAGGGCCCAGAGAAGGAAAGCCATTCATCTTGGTCACATAGCAAATTATACAGAGTTAGGAAGAGAGCCCAAGTCCGGGTGCTGCCATGGCAGGAGTGGGGAACAGACCCCCTGTGACAGCCTCCTGGGCACTGCAGGATGAGTCTCCACCCCAGGCCCCAGTGGCCAAGAAGCCGGCGCAGTCTCTGGTCCCTTCATCCCGACCCTTGCCTGAGCCCAAAGCCTCGAGTTCTAAAGAGTCACTGAGCCCATCTGGTGAGTTGCGGGGGAGAGGGATGGAGGTGAAGGGCCTATTGCAGGCAGACATGGCTCTGACAAGTGTCTTCTGCCTTCAGTGCGGGAGCAGCTGGTGCTGCTGGAGGCACGGAAACTGCAGTACCAGCGAGCAGCCCTGCAGGCCAAGCGTGGCCAGGACCTGGAGCAGGCCAAAGCCCATCTGCGGGTGGCCAAATCCCTGGAAACCCAGATCATCCAGGCCCGAGCTGGCCGACCTGTCGACCTCTCCAAGGTGAGTCCCACCTGGTTATACACCGGGGCTCTCAGGCTGAGGAGGTGGGTGGCAGGCTTGACAGGCAGTGGTAGAGGGCTGTGAACAAGAGCCACTTCCTGGAGGAGGCAGGATGTAAACAGGATGTGACAGCTGAGAAAGAATCTTTTGCTTCTGCCTTTCTCTACTTAGTAGCCCCAAGAGGCTGGGGGAAAGGCAGGTGGGCGATGTGTGATCAGAGATGGCAAGTCCAGGGCAAGTTCAGTGGGAGCCAGAGTGTTCCAAAAGCCTGAGATACAATGGAAGGCAATGGATTCCTACACCAGAGTTTAGTTGAAGCTGAAGAAACATTTAGTTGGGATTCCTGTCTTTGTTGGGCTCTGTAGAGGAGTTATCTGACTCTTGGGGCCCGAGGGGCCTTGTGACCTGGGCAGGTGCCTTCACCCTTGACGGATGAGGAAGGCGACTTCATCCTCATCCACCATGAGGACCTACGACTCTCCCAGAAAGCTGAGGAGGTGTATGCCCAGCTACAAAAAATGCTTCTGGAGCAGCATGAGGTTGGTAGGCTTCTTATCTCGTCCTCCCCTTTCAGTGCCCACAGCCTCCCTTTGGGGAAGGGCATGGGGTTCAAACCAGACAGCCTGGTTTCAAATTCTAGCTTTTCCACTCACTGGCTGTATGACCTTGGGCAAGGAGTTTCCCCTCTGTGAACCACACTTCCTTCATCTCAGATAGAATGATAATGCCTTTAATCACTTAAACATCTTTAACACCCTTTCATGCCCCTCTTTCAGGGTGGCTACAAAATTCAAACAACAGAGAAGGGAAAATTGCTGATGGGAAGAGGAAGTGTTAGGAGAGACATATATATGTATAGGTATAGGTACATACATACATATATATATTTGTGTGTGTGTGTATGTATATCTGAACTACTGCTGCCTGCTCTTCTGGGAAGTCTTCCTCTGTAGTTTTGTTTGAATTGGGTTTTGAAGGATGTGTAAAGTTTGCCAGGTGAATTTCTGGGGAATGGCTATCCTTAGAAAAGGATACAGCAAAAACAGAAAAGTTGGAAGGTTCTTGGGAACAGTGACTTCAGGATATGTGTTTAGGAGTGGAGAGGGGAGAGACTACAGAGAAGGGTTGGAGCTTGGAAAAGCCACACTTGAATGCCAACCTAGGTGGGTCCTCCTCTGGGCTCTGGAGTCACTCTTTGCCCCTATTTTCAGAAGTGCCTGCTGTTTTCCAAGCAGTTTATGCACCAGGGCAATGTGGCTGAGACTACCCGGTAAGTGCAAGGGCTGGGTCTGGGATAACCTAGTGGGGTGGGGAGCAGAAGATGAGCCCCACTGATGTGTGTACCCACCCTGTCAGGTTTGAGAAGCTTGCTCAAGACCGCAAGAAGCAGCTTGAGATCCTGCAGCTGGCCCAAGCCCAGGGCCTCGACCCTCCCAGCCACCACTTTGAGTTGAAGACATTCCAGACTGTGAGGTGGCAAAGCCTATGGGATACTGGCTCTTGGGTGAAGGCTGATGTAGGGACAGGACATGGAAACGTATGCCTGTTTCTCATGGCTCCTCAGGCTTGGCCCTGCTATAGACACTGCCGGTAGTGAGGAGGAGGAGGACAGGGCGACTGCCCAAGAGTAACGCAAAGCTGGGAAGTTGCTATGGGAGGAGCTCTGAACTGGGAGTCAAGAGACAGAGCCCTGAGTACCAGCTGTGCTGCTTCTAGCTGAAACAAGCTTTTCTCCTCCTTGGGCCCAGGCAGGCAGGCAATAAAAGAAGGGGCCTTCTTCCATTGTTCTCTTTCACTTGGGCTCTTTCTCCTTTCTTCCTGCTACAGGATCTTCTCAGAACTCAACAGCACAGAAATGCATCTGATCATTGTCCGGGGAATGAACCTCCCAGCCCCCCCAGGTAACCCCCAGGCCACCCCTACTTCCAGGAGGCTCTTGCCTTGACAGTCCAGCCCTGACCAGTGTGGAGACACTGGCTCTCCCTCCACATCAAGTGCTGGACGCCTGGCTACTCCCTCTGACTGATTCCCTTTCTCCTTGATAGGGGTGACCCCTGATGACTTGGATGCTTTTGTGCGGTTTGAGTTCCACTACCCTAGCTCGGTGAGGTTCCAGTGGAGGTAGGATCCTCTGAACCCCATCTTTGAGTCCAGGACCCTGTGCTCAGTTTCTCCCCATCCCCGTGAGGTTTTCTGAAGGGAGGGTTTGAAGACCCTTGGATCCATTCCCTCCCGAGATACCTTCCCTTAACACTAACCTGGCCCAGGGTTTCTGGCCCCATATGCCTCTTTACCTCCAAGCTGCCCTGACTTATCCCTTCTCACTGCTTTAGGACCAGGCTCAAAAAAACAAAACAGCTGTGGTGAAGAACACAAATTCTCCAGGTGAGGGCCCACATGAGGACCCCTTTTCATATCCTCTTACTTGGTCCTCCCAACATGGGAGATAAAAGTAGATACTATTACCACTCCTCTTAACTCCTCTTATGTAGTTGGGGAAACTGAGGCTCAGGGAGGTAAAGGAGGCTTGCCTAGATTGCCTAGAGTCTCATTGCAAGGAGATGGTGGAAATAGGGCTTGAACATAGGAGTTCTAACTCCAAGTTCCAAGTCCGTCCCACCTTGTTATAATCTGTGCCTAACAAGAGAGCAAAAACTGCTTCCGAGGCCCCGCCTTGACCCTATAGCACCCTCTGCTGGCAATCATCTTGAATTGCAGGCAGAGAGATGGAGAAAAGAGGCCTGTTTTCCACTTCCTAAGGAAATTCCTGTGAGGCAAAGCATCTCCTTGCCTTCTTCCTTTCTTGCAGAATTTGATCAACTCTTCAAACTCAGCATTAATCGGAACCACCGGGGCTTCAGGAGGGTGATCCAAAGCAAAGGAATCAAGTTTGAAATCTTTCACAAAGGGTGAGGCTTCTGACTGTCAGTCACACTGCCAGGGGGGGCTGAGAGGCAGGAATGGCATTTCCGTGGCTGCTGGACCCTGATATGGCTCACTTGTCCTCCACTGGGCCCAGCCGGTTCATTCCCACCTTCCCTGCCCAGTCCAATCCTCTGCTGCTCTTGGCTCCCCAGATCCTTCTTCAGAAGTGACAAGCTGGTCGGCACAGCCCACCTAAAGCTGGAACGGCTGGAGAATGAGTGTGAGATCAGAGAGATTGTGGAGGTAGGGCCCAGGGCTTGGGGAACCTAGAGGATTTGGCAAGAGGAAAGCCAATGATTATGAGCACCAGTCTCTATTGTAGGTTTTTAGTGCCCATTAATTAATTTTAAAATATCTGTAGTCTGATGGTATCCCCTTTCACAGGTTCACAGGGTCTGAGAAACTTGTAGAGTAACCCGCTTAGGAAGTGGTCATACTCTACCACTGTTTATGCCCATCAGGTTCCAAGGGAAGGTAGACAGAGGGCCCTGAGGGGGTCTGATGATTGCTATCAGCTGGACACACAGATTTCTAAGTTTCCAGGGGGAGGTTATGGTTGGGGCAGTTGCCTGGCAGCATGATAAAGTCGGACAAGCTCCTGACATAAAGTTAATAGGTACTTCCGAATCAAGAACCCACCACAACAGCTAGTCTATGCTTAGGAATCAGGCCGCGGACAGCGTCTTAAGCTTCCATGCTTTCATAAGATTTCACAAGCCCTCTAAGTAGGAAACTGAGGACCAGAGAGAAGGGTGTTATGTAAGCCCCTGCAGTGTTCCCCTGGCAAAGTTGGGAGCAGAAGACCCTAACAGATGCCATCTTAGGCTGGGGATTTCTCCACTACATTTCACCTGCCTCCCTTCCTTTTGGGGGAGTAGTTCTGAAGTGGGACTGGTCTGTAGTGGCCCCTTTGATGGTGGTTGGACTTCTTGGGCCTGTCGGCATTGCTTGGCTCTCTAGCTGTCCCCTCTCCTGGGTTCAAGTCCTGTCTTTGCCATGCAGTGGCTGTATAACCTCCCAATCTGTTTCTCCTCGCTGGGCCATCTGTGAAGTGAGGATTTGGGCTCAGTGGTTTTCAGGCTACTCCTGAAGCCAGACTGTTTCTTCTAGGTATTGCCATGGGGATTAAGGGGAAACTTAGTGAGTGTGGCTTTAGGTTTCCTTTCTCCACTTCAGTCAGAGTATTGCTGCTCATCTGGCTTTTACATTACTCATTTTTCTTTTCTATAAGATGTACCTAAAACAAAAGCAGGAGGTCAGGGGTTTCATGATATGGAGGCTCCTGTGTTAGCACAGGAGGGCACTTTAACTCGTCTTATTCCTTGCCTGGAAGGGAAGGGAAACTCCTGGCCTCTGCCCCCTCTCCCCCGTTACCCTTTTCCTCTCCACCGTCCTCACAGGTCCTGGATGGAAGGAAGCCCACTGGGGGGAAACTGGAGGTGAAGGCAAGGCTGCGGGAGCCTCTGAGTGGCCAGGACATGCAGTTGGTCACTGAGAACTGGCTGGTTCTGGAGCCCAGGAGCCTGTGAGGTGGGCAGCTCTCTGGGCCCTCAGAACCTGGCTCCACTCTCTGCCAGGAGCCCACAGGGACCCTTCCCTTTCCCAACTCATGTCTGGGGAGAAAGCCTGGGAGTTCCTATCTGTGAGGAGGACCAAGAGGCAAAGCTGCTGGATGGGGCTCTTGGGCTGAGTTTCTCATATTCCTCAATAGAACTGGGGAGGGAAGTTAATCTTCCAGGGTGTGACTGTCTTTGGGAAATCCTTTATAAAACCTATCTGCAT
>PVKY010001875.1:0-28855 GCA_004027775.1 Bradypus variegatus | reverse complement strand
AGGGGAGGAGGGAGAGGGGAGGAGGAAGGTGAGGAGGATCTCTCAAGCCTCTCAGGGAACTCAGCAGGGGCCGTGGGGACCGTCCCTTCCTGCCACCTACAAGATGCCTCGCGATGCAGGTGCTGCTCCTCTCCATGGAGGGCACATGGCACATAGGGCAGGTATCATAGGCCATGCCCAGTGGGCGGGATTTTAAAGTAAACCAAAGATGCCCTCGGGTCCACTCGGCCTGGAGAAGAAAGCCCTCAAAACAATTCTGCTCTCCAAAGCAGCAGCAGTGAAAAGATTAATTGTTGGCTTTATCCAACAATACACTTTAAAAATACAAAAGCCAAGAAATTCCCAGTAAGAGCCAGCCCGGCCCAAGTCAGCATGGAGATGCCACTTATTCCAATCTGGGAACCAAGGGTCTCATTGGGTTTTCTCAGGACTGGAAGGGAGGCTGAGACGGAGTGAATTGACTTGACTTTGGAACAATCCCTTCTCATGAGCCACCAAACAGCTTGAAACGCTGTCAGGGTGGGTGTGTGTGACGGCACCCATCACCCAGTACAAGCTTTGCCGTCTACACTCACCTTCCCACAGTTGTGCCTGCTCTTTCCCGCTTGCTCTAGAGCAGTGACAGCCACCTGGGTTAGCATTTACTAAGCGGCAGGACTTGGGCCAACTGCTTGGAATTATGCGGTGAAATGTGCCCCCCAAAAGGACATGTTCAAGTCCTAAGCCCAGGTCCTGCGAACATGACCCTATTTGGAAACAGGATCTTTGAAGCTGTTACTAGTTCAGATGAGGCCAACCTGGGTGAGCCAATCCAATCCACCTGATGTCCTTCTAAGAAAGAGAAATTGAACACAGGCCGACAGAGATGGAGGGGACAATGCCACGTGACAGAGGGGGCAGAGAACACGTCAGGAAGCCCTCACTGGAAGCCAAGATAGACAGACACCTGGCACAAATTCTTTCCTACAGGTGTAAGGGGCAGCACAGCCCTGCCAACACCCTGACTTTGGACATCTAGACTCCTGGAACCGTGAGACAAAATTCTGTTACTTTCAGCCACCCAGCCTGTGTTACTTTGCTACAGGAACCCAAGCAAACCGAGACACATGCATTGTCTCATTTTGTCCTTATAACAGTGCCTACCTTCTAGGGTGGCCATCACACCCATTTTGCAGATGAGGAAAGGGAGTCACAGCAAGGACAACTTGCTGAAGTTCACGCAGATTTGAACTCAGGCCTGTGACTCCTGTGTTCTTGTAACCCTTTGCTTAGCTATTAGTTTTGCCAAAAGGCAGAAAATGGCTGGAGCAGTGAATACATATTTATGTAATTAAAGACACAAAGACATCTCCATTTCAATAAAAAGACTGAAGATGGGGAGGGGAAAGAAGCAGCATGCATCAGCTGAGATTTGCAGAGTGGGCGTCATGCAAAGCATTTAAGGAGCTGGTTTTCACACCCATCCAGACCCAGCTTCAGCTCCAAATTTATACTGAGGCCAAACCAAGTGGAGACAGGCTTTACCTGAAGCACAAGGCTCATAATAAGACAATTAGGTAAAGGATTACAGGTTCCTGTTACAAGGAGCTAACATGGAAATTCCCTTCCACTACAAAGACTCGAAAACACAGGGTAAAATAAGGAAAAAAAAATAATACATAGTTAAGCTTGAAAAGGAAATCCCCAGGTTAGAAGCAAAGAGGAAACAGAGCAGCAGGGGGAAGCGCCAGCAGCTGCTGCGGTGGTCTGGAGCCATGTGAGTGACTCCAGGCTCCAGGTTCTGATAGCTGAAGGCTGGGGGCTCGGAGCCCACAGGGCAACAGAGCTGGCCCTGGGTCTGTGTGAGCTAGAACCGAGATGCCTGTAAAAAGCTGGATCATAAAAAGCTGCCCCTCCACGTAAGGTGGCTCATAGAAAGTTCTCCACCAGCCCGGAGACTCAGCAAGGAAGCCATCTCTGGGGAGGTGGCAGGACACAAAGAAAAGGGGTAGGCTTCCAGGATAAACCAAGGTGCCAAGCGGGCACCATGCACATGTGAAAATCCAAACCTCTGTGGTGCAGAAAACCCCAAATTGAATAATTGATGTAAAAAAGTGTTTCTGGACCAGTGAAACCCCTGAGGTACCTAGCAAGGCAAATACACAAGCACAGCAAATGCAAAAATGCACAGGTACTTCTACAGCCCCAGGAACAGGGGACTGTCATGGTGGGCGGGGAGCAGGGAGGAGGGCACCCCAGTTGAAGATGAGCTTGTAAAAAAAAAAAAATGAAAACAAAAACCATAGAAGCAAATGAACCATGAAGGCAAAACAGAACAGACTACACTGTATGTTTAAATGATTACAAATAGTGAAACATTACACTATGACCAGAGAGATGAACTTGAAAACCAGCTAGAATCTATACATTCCTTTTAAAAAATCATTGAAATGAAGGGGAAAAAAAAAACTTTATCGGTTCAGGCAGCAAATCATAATATCCAAAGAGAGACTCAGCAAACTGCAAGACAGATCTAAGGAAATGACCCAGACTACAGCACTCAGCAATACAAAGACAGAAAATATGAGAAATGCTTGAGAGTCCTGGAGGCCAGAACAAGATGGTCCAGTTCATTTCTAATAGGCATTACTAAGGAACAAGATATAGATAAAACAGCAGGAAAATGAAAATCAGCCCATACCTAGACTCAGCAGAGTGTAAAACACCAACAACAAAAATTTTTAAATGGAGGGGGGTGGGGAACACATTTCTGCAAAAAAAATATCAGTGAAACAAAAAACTGAATTCTCAACAGCTGCAAGAGACAAAAACAATGCACTAAGAGGAACCATATGGTCACTTCAACTTTTATACCTAGCTAAGTGATCATTCATGCATGAGAGCAAAATAAAGGCATTTCCAGACAAAGTTAACAACTCACAGAGCCTTGCTGAAAATCTATGGGAAGGTGGATTTAAGAAAAAACTAAACCCATAAAGAAGAGTGGTTGCAAGACCTAAAAGTGTATGCATAAAACAATAATCATGATTAATGGGTAGGTTTTAGAAACAAAGAAAAAACACCAGAGAGTGATGCAAATTAAAGCATGCTAAGACCACTAACACAAGGATAGAGAGAATGATTAACTTTAGACATGTCGAAGACAGCAGGCAAGTCAGAAATGGAATGGTTTACTGAGAAAGGTTATAGAGTGTCCTGAAAAAGATGTGGTCAGCTTCTGACAGGTATATAGCAAAAATGATAAAAATGATTAATACCTGTCAACCACCACTGAGCACCCGGGACAGAATGACTGCTTCACCCAAATTCTCATTTAATCTCACAACAACCCTGCAACGCAGGTTCTAGTTTGTTCCCATTTTACAGATGAGCAAATAGGACTCAAGGAGGCAAGTCCCTTTCCTATAGAGTAAGAGGCAGTGCTGTGATTTGAATCTCTGTCTACCTGCTGGTGGTGGGGCCTGGCCAGGTGGTGGCCCTGTGGGACCCTGGCTGAGGCCTTGGGGGACACAGGTGAAGGCAAGACCAGGCCTGCCAAGTGCTGGGTGCTTGCTCGGGGCCCTTGGATCACTGGGCACCCCTGGCATGAGGCTGAGGGCAGGCAACCCACCTTCGGCAATAACCAGCCTTCTCTCTCCACCCACTGCTTTGCCCTCTGTGACTCCACCACGGCAAGGACAAGGTCTCCTGCCTGGCCACCTGCCCTCCTCCCAGGGCACCTGGGCCCTCAGACTTCCTCCACCGCCCCTCCCACCTCCTGGGGAGCTGAGCCCAGAACACCACGTTCCCTGTCCACAAAGGTCACATCGTAGGGACAACAAAGGGCCCTTGTGTTCCAGTGCTCAGGTGGCTGCAGCCACCTGAGGAAACCACCCCCTCAACCTTCTGGTTTTATGAATTAATAATCAAGTTGGAGCAGCCAGCAGTCCGGCCCCGCCCCCCTCAGCCCCTCACCCCGCACAGTCTTGCCACTGTGTGCAGACGGAGGCCCTGCCTTATCTGCACAGGGCAGTGGGCACTGGTGAGCCAGAAACATCTCGTTCCCTCGGCTTGAGATAACAGAGACGAAAGTGCTTTGCAAAAGTAAAAAGCATCTTATCAACCCAGGAGGTATTCTGTCTGTATTGTTGAGCCATGTGGAGTGTCTGAGTGTTGATTAAATTCTGTGCTACATTCTGGGACCATTAACTTACAAAAAAATATCCTACTGGAGAGGGCAAATGAGAGAGAGAGACAGAGAGAGAGCACTTGTGTGAGTGCACATGTGGAAGGGGGAGATGAGAAACACACATAACAGATCTGATTAGTACTAATCTAAAATGCTAGGAAGTCTCGGTGCAGCTTGCCAATTGCTTCCACGCAGAGAAAACACAAATTATCCCTCGGAAACAGACACCATCTACCCAGAAAGACTCCGGGAAAGGGAGGGACACGTTCCTGCCTCTTCCTCCC
Source organism: Bradypus variegatus (assembly GCA_004027775.1). Lineage (NCBI taxonomy): Eukaryota > Metazoa > Chordata > Mammalia > Pilosa > Bradypodidae > Bradypus > Bradypus variegatus. The sequence continues at coordinate 24,403 of PVKY010001875.1, read as the reverse complement.
AGCCCTGGACCTCTCTCACAGGGCTCACCACTGAGCTCCAGCCCCCCAGGGCGGCTCACAATTCTGGAACTTTCTAAATCATCCAGAACCAATCCTATTTGCCTGGAGGTCCACCTCTTCCCTGGCCAATTTAATAAACAAGTGTGTGATCTGCTAACAAGGTTATGGGGTAACCGTGCTGCCTCTCCCACATAACACAGCCCTTCAGACTCCTAAAATCTCAGTGTCTATCATCTGGGAGCAGCAGTTTTACTCTGCCCTGGAAAAACCCACGTAAAAGGCCTGGCTTTGAATTTGGGTGTCATACTCAGCGTCTGAGTGACCTTAGGCAAGTCGCTACGCCTGTCTGAGCCTCAGTTTCCTTATCTGTAAACTGGTAACGAGGAGAGCTCTCCCTTCATCGGGTTTTTAGAAGGACTGGAAGGTAAATTACATAAAGTGGCCAGGAAAGGGGCAGTAGTCCCAAATGCAGCCAGCCCCAGGCACAAGCACTCATCTGGTCAACCTCCACGCTCCCTAACGGATGGAATCGGAGATCAGAGAGGGAAGCGGCTGGGACAAGGCACCTCTGCCAGGCAGCAGCGCAGGAGGCCCCCGGTGGGATTTGCGATCCAGATAGTCCGCGTGGGCCAGAGCAGGGAGGGGATTCGGGGTAAGGGCAAAATTCATGTGCTGCCCAGCCTCTTCGGAAACTTCCGCATTCTCAACACCCAGGGCGCTGCGCAGGGATAGTCTGGGAACCCCCTTTTACTAATGTGGAAATGGCCACTCAAGGACAACCCCCACAGGGTCACCACCGCTGTGCTGAGGCCTCCAGGGCCTTACGGGCTTGCTGGTTCCTCCCCTACTGGGGAGCCAAGGTTTTTCATGTTTGTTGTTTTATTTTGTGTTTTTTTTTTTTTTCCCCAAATGTCTATCATTTTCTTACTGAGGTAGGAGTTGCATACAGTGGAATACACCCTTGGGCCCCAGCTTCCAAGAGGCACCCACCCACAACTGTGCATCCTATTTTGTGGGGTTTATGGATGCCCTGAGGACCCCTGGGTAAGCCAGAGCCCAGCCCCCACCCCCGAGGAAATAGGAAGGAAGGGAGCCCCTTAGCCTGCAGAGATGCCTGTTTAGCTTGAAGACCCTCGGGGTCAGCAGGAAGAGCAGAGTGATGCTGCAGAAGGGGCCCCTTCCCGCATCAGGCCCTCCCCACTACATACCACAGGCGTGGGGCTGCACACTCTCCCCCTGGAAGTTCCCCGAGAGCAGGAAATGCATCCCGTCCACCCAAGGACCCAGTGCCTGGAACAGAGTCGGAACAGAATAGGCACGTGGGGAATGGGCGGAGGCCGAGGTCGGGAGCCCTGTGAGACCTCACCGCCCCAGGGGGTTTCACGGGGGGCCCGTGTCCAGGGAAAAACCTCGGCCCCTCCCACCCACTAGACTTGACCACACCAGCCCCCCGGCAGCTCCAGCTTCCTCCCCAAATGAGGCGGTTTTGGGGCCAGACCAGGAATTTAATCCTGGCTCTACTTTTCATTAGCTTGCGGCCTTTCACCCGCAGGCCGCCCACCTCCTCAGCCTCAACGCCCTCATCTGTGAAATGGGGACAGGGTTTCCAGGAGGCGCCCACGAGCTGACACACATCAGGGCGCGGCAGAGTGTGCGGCTGAAGACCCGCGCCCGACAGCCAGCAGGAATGATCACCATGACGGAGCTAAGCTCTACAGCTGGGATTTTTTTTTTCTTTTTCCTTCTGGCAGCTTCTTGGCATCCTCATACACATGCCTGCGGAGTTGTTTTGGATCCTGAAGGAAAAAACAGACCCTCCAGCTTTCCCAGCGTCGTCCTTTTATTATTTCCTTTCAGAGCACCGTGAGCAGGCGCAGCTTGGCGGGGCAGGAAGCAGACCCTCCTCCAGGCCAGTGCGCGGGGCGAGAGACGCGTCTTTGGCCGAAGCTGGGCGGGTCCTTGGTGAGCTATTCCCAAGGAGCCTTTTCTTCCTGCCCGGGCCCATTTCACACCTCGGCCCGTGCACCAGACACAGCTCCGCTCCTACCGTGGAGGGAGGTGGAGGAGCCTTGGAAAGGCAAGCTCACCCCGCAGACTCAAACACCCATCTGGAAACGCCCTCACTCGGAATTTTCATCTGCATTTTAACAATCTAGGTGCTTCGCTTTCTTGGCTCAGAAGAGATGCCTGGGAATACTTGTTGATGCTTTAATCAATCATGAAATCCTAACAGGCAAGGAGAGGGGTGGTGGGCGTAACAGACCTGAAGATGCCCCCCGCGTGGGCGAGCTTGTGCTCAGGCCTATTTTTGGCGGGGCTGGCTTGGTGTGTAAGCCAATGAGGCGCACCGGAGGGGGAAGGGACCGGCGATGCCAGAGGGCTAGTGTGGACAAGGCTGGCTGGCAGGGGTGGCATGAGGTTTTCTGCCGGACTCAGGCTCCCAGGCAACCCTCCTGGGGGCTGTAAAGTCCACAGGGTCCTCGTTCCCAGTGGGTACCCCGCACTGCACACGAAGGTGAACAAGACACATTCCCTGCTATTCCGGAGCTTAGAGCTTTGAGGGGGCGGCAGGTGACAAAGCCGCCAGTTATAACAGTGTGATGCATGCTATTACGGGAGCAAACGCTGGGGCTGCAGGAGCCCCGGGGACGGGCGTTTAACTCACAAACAGCAGATGGGGAGTAGACAGGCTGGAGGAGCAACAGCTAAACTGAGCCCTGAATGGTGCAGAACATCAGCTTCATTAGGAGACAGGGTGAGGAGTGAGATTTGAAATCTTAACCTGGGTGGTGCTTAAGGAGTGTTGGCATTTGTCAATCTCAAATTGTGCACTAAAGATTTAAACACCTTAAAATGGAGAGTGTTTCAGGCAGAGGGAACAGCTCATGCAAAGACCTGGAGGTGAGAAAAAATATGGGCAGGTTTTTCTGCCTCTCTGGGTTCCTAGAAATCTCTACTGAGAGGCAACTCAACACAGTGAAAGCTCAGTGGTGGCAAGAAAGCGGAGCTGGGGACCCTACTATGCCTGCTCCTCCAACTACCTGCTGTGCAATTGCAAGCTAGTTGCTTTACCTCTCTGAGCCCCAGTTTCCTTAACTGTAAAAGGGCCATATAACACTTTCCCCAAAGCATTATTATAAAGATTCACCTTCCAGGAGAGTGCATGCAAAGGGCTCAGCAAGGGCTCAAGGAGTGCTGTTGAGCAGCACCATCCTCCTCTCACCCTGGCACTGCTTCCCGGTGGGGTCCTCAGGCCCTCATCTCCACCCATCAGGAGGCAACCAGGCTGATTCTTCACCAAGAAATCGGGGGACCACCTTGGTCCTCAGAGAGGCTGGGGGAGCCCACCAGCCCCGTGGCCACCCTGGCCTTGCGGTCTCCCATGTACAAATGTGCTTAAGGCATGGCCAATGATACTAAATACTTGCCTGTGCTTGTTCTAAGCAGTTTACATATATTAACTCACTTCATCCTCTGAACAACTCATAAGGTGCTATTACTATCCCTATTTACAGTGGGTGGCACCCGGACACAGAGAGCAGGAGTGACCTGCCTGAGGTCACACACCTAGCAAGCCCCATTACATCAGGCTCCTGCCGGGACCTGAGCTCTGACCGTGGCCGTGTCTTCATCTTATACGTTCCCATTTACTGGAGCCAACTTGTCCCTGCCACAGGGTATTTGCATCTGCTGTCCCCACTGCCATTCTGCTGATCTTCATGCACTGGCTCCTTCTTATTCAAGTTTCTGTTCCAACATCACCTCCTTGGAAAGACCCTCTGGTTCCACCCTACTCCACCATCCCTCACCACCGCTCCCACTCTTACACCCCACGACTGCACCTTGTACACAGAGCTTCCCAGCTATCGGCTGATTTGTGCACTGTCTCCCCTTCAGGGGCATCAGTCTTTCTGGGTCACTGTTCAACCCCCAGCCTCTGCCTGATCAGTATTTGCTGAAGGGCTGAAAGGGCCCACATGGCACCAGCCCCTTTCAGAGGACTAAGGGGGACTTTCTGCCCACCTAAAGTTCAAGATCTCCCCACCAGTGTTGCCTCGGGACCTCCTCCCCAACCCCTCCCTGATTTGGGATATGATATCTGAGTTCTGGGAGCAAGGAGGGAAGCCACCCCAGCCACGTCTGGAAAGCTACAGAACAGAACACTCGGCATCTGTCATCTCCATGGGGAGGCCAGACCTGGGAAAGTGACAAGAGCCCCAGCTTGTTCTGTGGCCCCATCACCTGGCAAAGCTGCAACCAGATGGCATTCCCCCGGGGGCCACTGTGGGTGCTGCCCGATACTGAGGCTGGCAGCGAGCCCAGCTTTCCCGCGGACATTCCAGTCACAGAGAATCCCCGCCTCAACCCAGCTAAACTCAGAGTGGCAGAAGGCAACAGGAAGGCACTCAGAAAATAATAAAAATTGGGGAGACCCAAGAAAGTAAGGGTGAGGCAGGTGTGCCCTGGATTTGAATTGGACTTTATAAAACTTTCTGTGTAAGTAAAACTTCACATGGCTTAATGTGAAAATATAAAAAGTTTACAGTGCAAAGCTCACTCTTCCATTAGCTGAACCACCAAGTTTCCCAATAAGTACCCATTATTCTTAATTTGTTGTGCATCCTTCCGGAGTCTTTGATGTAAATTAAACAATTACAAATATATACTAATCCCCACCCTACGCCCCCCCCCTTTTTTTTTTTTACCAAAAGGGCACCATATCATGTGGATCATACCACTCCTTTTATTCCTCCAGTTGGAGAGAACTCTGTATTTGTGTGTGAGTGTAGGCAGTATGTGTATATACACGTTTTTCATGTGCACATATATGAATATACATATACACATATGCCAGTTAAGGACTCTCTGTAACTTTTACCCCATCCTCCAGGTTTGGGGGTCAGGAGGACCAGGCCTGGAGAGCCCTTTCAGCGGATGCGCAGACGGCTGGGCCACTCCCTGCCAGCGACTGACTCTGGACGCTGGTCCGCTGCACTCAACTCACATCAGGTGCCAGGAGTCAGCTCCCTCCCAGAAATAACATCCGCAGGTCCCATTTCTTGAGCATGTACCAGGTTCGAGCAGCACCCCCATTTCACAGAGAAGGAAACTGAGGTTTCACAGAGGTAACGCGACCAGCCCAAGGTCATACAACCAGGAAGCGGTTCTGGCCAAGTTCAAACCCTGTAAGTTGGTCGCCAAAGCCACTTGCTCGGCGGGTTTCAGGCCACGCCCCCTTCAAAGCCCGCAGCAGAACCCGGCGCCCCGAGGTCTGGGCCAGGGTCTGGGGCAAAGCCCGGGCTTTCTCCGGCACTTCCCTGCGGGCAGCTGGGTCCGGTGGCCGGGCGTTCCCGTGCGCCCCGCCGCGATGCGGGTGCGGGTCCCGGGAGTCCGGGGCGAGCTCCGGGAAGGACGCCGGGCTCCCACAAAGTGCTCTGCGGGCGCTGCCTCGCCTACGCCGCCCAGCTACCGGGGAAGGTGGGCCAGCCTGAGCCCATTTCACAGACGAGGAGACGGAAGGAGGCGCAGAGAGAGGGACTCACCAGCCGAAGGTCACCCGACCCAGGTGCGGCCAACTTCAAAACTTTCCGCCCCCTGCGCCTCCCGAGTGCAAACGACTTCCCGGTGTGGGCGAGCACACCTGCCGGCAGCCCCCGTGCGTCTCCGTGCGGGGCGCGGGCTCTCCCGGGTCCGCAGTTCCCGGGCCGAGGGGTGTCCCGGGCAAGCTCCGAGCGCCCCGAGGCCGCGCACCGCAGCCTGCAAAGTGGCAGTGGGGACCCATTTGAAGGAGAGGGAGACTGAGGCGCAGAGAGGACCAGCCACTTGCCCAAGGTCACGCGGCGCGCAGCCGGGCGGCGGACTGGGAGCCTCGCGCCCGCGGGGTACTCACAGCCGGTCTTGCCCACGAGCTCCCGCACCTCCTCGGACGCCGAGTGGGCAGCGCCCATGGTGCCTGCGGCGGGGTCTCCGGGTCGCCGGTCGCGTACCCGTCGCAAGCCCCGGGCTGGTGTCGGCGGCGCGGCGGTTGGTCCGTCCTCGGGACCTCGGCGGGTCGGGACTCGGAGCCGCGGGTTCCCCGTGGGGCGCGAGCGCGGCCTCTTATAGCGGCGGCGGCCGGTGCGCGGCGGTCCTAGCGCTCGCCGGATTCGGGCACTGCGGGTTGGGGCGGGGAGTGAGTGTCCTCGAAGCGCGGGGGAGGGGAGGCAGCTGGTGCGGAAACGGCGGGGAGGGGATGTAGGAGGGATGGGGGTGTCATGGGAACCCACCCCCGAAATTCTTCAGTCCCCTTGTCTCTTCTGCGCTCCTGCCTGGTCTGCAAAGCAGGTGTCAACAGAATTAGATTTGGGTGCGAGGGACCAGACCCCTGGGAAGTTCAATGCCCACTCCCGTCCCACTGCACCTGCCTGGGACAGCGGAAGACAGAGCTAGCTCTATGGGAACAACAATGACGGTAATAATAATAATCCAGCATGGAGGCGCTCTTGCTGCTTTGCCCCCTTAGGGCACCTATGCAGTGGACTCACACCCACCGGCTGAACAGGCCTTAGAGCCCAGCGGCCGAGAGGGTCTCCAACTTAAAGAGCAGGGAACACAGGGACCCCAGAGATGCTGATTTGGGCAGGACATTTCAGCCAAACTGCAGGAAAGAATGCGATGGGGTGTTCCCAGTCCTGCTGGGGGAAGTTCAGGGTTATGATGGCTTTAAAACTGTGACTGTGCAGCCAGGATGGGTGACCCGGGCCAGTGCCCCCATCTGTCTAACCATGATCCCTTCTCCTTAAAATGGGGATAATACCAATTGAGAGGCCCATGAAAGGGGGCTGGCATAGGACACAGTACAAAGGCTGGCAGCTGGGGCATGCCACAGAATCCTCTCCATCTTATAGGTGAGGAACTTGTGTTCAGAGAGTTTGGGGTTACTCAACCACGGTCACACAGCGAGGGTAGAATTTCAAAGTCAAGTCTTCCCAGTTCTCAAGGGCAGACCATCGTGCTCTACAGTGCTTGACGATGCAGTCTTCAACAGTCCATTGTGCATTCAGTGTCTGTCCTGGGTGCCAAGCTGAGGGATAAGAGCTGGGGTGGGGGCGCGGCTTCTTAGGTGCTCACAGACAGGGACTTGGATGGGCCACGTGCATCAGCTTCACAGGGTGCGGAGTGGGAGTGGGAAGCTGAGAAACTGGCTGCTCCTCCCCTAAGACCACAGCCCCAACCCAGGGTCACAGTCCCCTGGGGAGGCGGTGCTTCCAGAGCCACCAGGAATTTCCTCCAATCTGTCAGAGCACAGAATCAGCTCCCTCCTTGTTGAAAAAATTTTCCCAGGACACTCCTTGCTGGCATTCCCAGAGCTGCGGCAGCAGCTGGGAATCTGCATTTTAAAGCACCCTTCAGTTGGTGTTAAGACCTAATCGAATTGGGGAAATGTTGGCTGCGGGGCATCAGCTGGCCTTGGCGAGCTGGACAGCTGACCCTGAGACTGTTTCAGGATAGAAGGATTCTAGAAACCCAGAATGGCCTCTGGGGTCAGGAAAGGGTTCTCAGGTCCTCTGGGAGGGACAGGCCACTGAGCCAGCCCATCACCCACAACTGCTGGGAACGATTTTGTTCTGATTTAAAATTTTGGCTCCTGGGATTTCATTATATTAAATTATTCAAGGGTTACATGTGTAACCAATGGGGCTTTTCCCTGTTTGTGTGGCCCAGTTCCCAGAGGGTGGGGGTCAAAGCCCTGGGACTGTGTTCTGAGGCAGTGAGGGGGCAGGTGGCTTTGCTCTGCCCCTCAGGTGAGGGTGGGAAGGCCTCTAAAAGCGTGGGGTAAAGGGAGCCACTTTCCACTCCTCACCTCTTACATCATCAACTCCATCTCATGCCACCTTGTCAGTTCCTGGATGAACACGTGCACCTGAAGTTCCTTCTGCTGAACCCCCCTTCCCTCCCTCTTCCTGTGGCTGGGGCCTCTTCTTCAGACCTCAGTGTAAACATCACCTCCTCCGAGAGGCCTGGGTCTGCTGCCAAATAAGCCAACTTCACCAGCCAACGGGGAGTAGGAAGGCTTGGGAGCAAGATCCTGGGAGAATTTATCCTTAAGGGCAGGGCCCGGAGAAGTTAGCAGGGGCTTCTCGAGGCAACAGGAAGGCAATAGCATGTTCATGTGTGATTCATTCCACGTTTATTGAGGGCCTACTGTTTCCAGGGCCCTGGCTGCATCCAGGCCCACACCAGGAATAAACACTGGTTTCACTCCTAAGGCACTCCTGGTGGAGAGGGGGGCACGGAAAAATAAGCAGAGACAATGCACTGGGGTACAGAGAGGTAAACCCTGGCTGACGTGGGCTTGCGTGGTGCCTACCCAGGCCTGGAATAGTCAAGCCAGAATGGCCCCTGGAGGGACATTGTTACCCCTTAAGCTGAGCTTCAGGGAGCACATGAATGTCCCCAACTGTGGTCCCCAAGGGACACGTCACAGCCAAATACTGGGTGGACATAGCCGTGGTGCCCGCCCCCACCTGGGCTCTGCCCTCCTTCCCTGGCAGCGATGCAGACACCTGGCAGGGCTCTCTCCACACAGAGCCTGCTGCCGCCGGCTCCAGGACGTCACGACTTTAATTCAATCCTACAAATGGATCTCTTGGCGTCAACAGAGAAGAATGAGGTCTGGAGCTTTGCATGGGGTCTGGCTGGAGCTGGCTTCATCTGCTGTCTGGAGCCCAGGCAGAGGGGCACCCTGTGTGGTGATCTTTATCCTCCCATAACACAGTGTGACCTTCTGAGGACTGGGATGCGCTTTAGTCACCAGGCAACGGCCTCTCTCCTCCCAGGGGACCTCGCCCCCTCCACCGGGAGCTGATTAAAAGTGTTGGCCATAATGAGACTGACTGGTTCCTGGGAGACTACAAAGGACACCTGAGCCCAGGGATGGTGACAGCAATCCCCATTCTGCTCCCCCACATCCCCCCAGGAAAGGCTATGGAACCAACCTCAGGCAAGTGTAACCTCCCTGAGCCTCAGTTTCCCTATCTGTAAAATGGCCATGATAACAGTGGTGGTAGTAATGACATTATTATTATATATAATGATAACAGGGTGGTTGTGAGCATTGAATGTGGATTCATATCTGTAAAGTGCTTAAAACAGTGCCTGGCATAGTAATTAGTGTGCTGGTAAACCACGCTCTGAAAAGGACCCCCCAAAAAAGCCCTGATTTGTAGCATTTGCCAATTTCCCTGGTGTAAATATCCATGGCCAATTTCAAGCTACCAGCAGTTTAACAATGGACTTGCAAAATTCCTGAATATTTAACACAATTTGCATTTGCAAGTCAGTACTAACTGGCTCCAGCAACACCCCTGCACGGTAGTGTTATTTTTATTGACATGTTCATTCATTCATTCACTCGGTACTGAGTGCCAGGAGTTTGAACAACTCAGTCAACAAGAGGGTCCCTGACATTGAGGATCATGTTTCTAGAAGGAAAGAGGTGAAACAGACATCACCATAAACTAAAGAGGGCCCAGCAGCCACAGGAGCCCAGATGGAGAAGCTTCCGGCACATCCTCAATCTGTAGAGGGGGAGACTGCAGTACTCAGCCTGGGTCTTAGAGCAGAATGGGAGTGCAGATAGGAAGTTTTCTAAAGAGCAGTTTCTACAATTCACCTACCTCCCCCTTTCCATCCAATTACTTAGTTCCCCAGTGGTTTGGGAGGGACAAGACACTTTTCTTCATTTTTGGGCCACTGACTCCCAAGGAGTTTAGGGGACTCCAAGGGCCACCTTGCTTGGCCTGCGACGTAGACAAGAGCACATCTAAACCTGTTGGTCAAGATGCTCAGTGATGCTCTTGCAAAAACATGTCGCAGAGGGGGACGATGCATGTGGCCTGGGCCCAGGTTTCAGCTCTCGGCAGAGGCAGCTTTTCTCATAAACTCATTCAAGCCTTTCATGCTGATCTCGTGTCTTGGTCTTTTGGTTTTAACATCCATGGAATCTGAGAACAGCCAGCCCTGATTCTCCTTTTGAATCAAAGTTGTCCTTTTTGCTATGTTTAAGCAATCCTTCCTCATTGAGCCTCCTGAACTTTTTAAGACAACCTTGGGCGACAAGGAGCAGTGGGAGATGGATTCAGATTTGGGGTTGGATCCTGGCTCTGCCATTTACCGGTTATGTGACCTTGGTTACTTTGCTGCTCTGAACCTTGACATCTTCATCTGAAAAATGGGCACCACGATCCCCATCCTTTCAGGGTGGGGGAGAGAACTCAGCAAGGGGGAAGCACATGCCCTCCACAACTGTCCATTCTTTCTCTTGGCAGGAAATATCCCGGGCTTTAGAGCCAGCCTGGGTGGCCTCTTTCTGCTGGGCCCCCGCCCCTCTCTTCCCCATGAATCGTTGTGAGACAGATACATGGAACACATACTTGAATCTTCAGCCCAGACCCACATATTAGATCATTTTCCATCTTGGGAGACAGGGCTCTGCAAGGGGATTTTAGACCAGCCCTTCATGCTTCTCATTCTTTGAATGCTTTAAACTCAACCCCAAGTTTGAAAATCACGTCCTCTGGGTTGCTGGGGTATGAGTGTTCGGGGGCTGCTGGGTATCCAAGAGCCTGTCTGGGGGGCCGACTTCCCAGTCCCTTCCTCTTCCGGGGAAGCCCCTGCACCTCCCGGGCAGCACACCCAGCCGTGCTGCCACCAACATCTGCTCAATGCAGACTGGCTGCCTAAAAATAGGAGGCTTGGGCTCTTGGGGGGAGGGCTGCTTGTAGCATGTTTTTCTATTATTTCTATAATTTTAAATAGTGACCTATGACTAGAATTTGCAGGGGGCAAATGGAAGTTTATCCCTGGATGGGCTTCAGACTCTGCACTGCTATTCAAGAAACAAACTCATCCGAGAAGGAGAAAGAGGTGGCAGGAGCCAGACATCTATTTTAACGTCACCGTGACTTTACATTGAGCTGGGGGCAGGCGAAGGAGACAGGGAGAATCAGTGCGTAGAAGGGCCTGCTCGAACTGCTGCTCAGACAGAAACACAACAGGCCCTGTAGAAGGGGAGGGAACTACAGGGGGAGACACTTTTTACTTACTCAGTTATCTGTGATATGGGGAGAGGCATCCTACACCATTAAACAGTAGGATTGTGTGGTAGGAAAAATAATGGTTCCAGAAAGATGTCCACATCCCAAATCTGTGAATATATTATGTTGCACGGCAAGAAGGAATGTGATTGCAGATGGAATTGATGTTGCTGATCAGTGGACCTGGAAATAAGAGGTTATTCTGAATTAGCTGAGTGGGCCCAATGGAATTACATGGGTCCTTAAATATGAAAAAGGGAGGCAAGCAGAGTCAGGGCCAAGAGCAAGGCGACGTGAGAAGGACTTGACTGGCCATGGCTGGCTTTGAAGACGCAGGAAGGGGCCATGGGCCAAGGAGTGTGGACAGCCTCTAGCAGCTGGAAAAGACAAGGAAATGGATTGTCTCCTCTAGAGCCTCCAGAACGACCACAGCCCTGCCCGCGCCTTGCTTGCAGCCCAGTGAGACTCATTTCCAACATCCGACCCAAGGACGCAAGATAATAAATGTCTGTTGTTTTAAGGCACCGAGTTGGTTGTTGTTTGTCACAGCAGAATAGGAAACTAATGCAGACTGGCTTTGCGCATGTAAAACCCCAATGCCAAGGAAATTCAAAGAGGGAGGAGCTTCTAACTTCTGTGTGGATGTAAATCACCTGGAGTTCTTCAAATTCAGATTCCCAGGCCCACTTTCCTGAGATTTTGATTCAAGAGGTCCAAGAATGCATTTTAAATGAGATCTCAGGGTGATTTTGATGTGGATGGTTTTTAGGGGTTTGGGGGGGGCAGCTTTATTGGGATATAATTCAAATACCATACAATTCACTCATTTAAAGTGTATAATTCAACTGTTTTTAGTATATTCATGGAGTTGTACAATCATCATCATGATAAATTTTAGAACATTTCATCACCCAGGAAAGAAATCCCATACCCTTTAGCAACCACTTCCCATTCTCCCCATGCTCTCAGCCCCTGGCAGCCACCAATACATTTTCTGTTTTATGGATTTGCCTATTCTGGGCATTTCATATAATGGAATGATACAATATGTGGCCTGTGGGGACTGGCTTCCTTCACTTAACAATGCTTTCGAGGTTCACCCATGTTGAAGCACTTTTCAGAACTTCACTCCTTTTTATGGCTGAGTTAATATTCCACCCTGTGAATATCCTGCATTTTGTTTTTCTATTCATCCACTCATGGACATTCAGGTTGTTTCGACTTCCTGGCAATTGTGAATAAGGTGGCTATGGACATCCACATACAAGTTTTGGTGTGGATATAGGTTTTCATTTCTCTAGATGGTCCTCTGAAGACTGCATTTTGGGAAATAGAGATGCAGCAACCAGGGGTATCACTTTCCCTTCTATACATATTGCTACCTCCAAAGTGGGGGGCCGCAGGGGTGAGCTTGAGGAACTAGTCAGTAGTGAGGGCCTACTGCATGCCAGTCCCTGCGTGGCTTTCCTTAAACAACCCCATCCAACCCTCACAGCCAGAAAGTAGATGGCTAAGCCATTTCTCATTTCCACATTGTAGGTGTGGAAACCGAGGCCCACCTTCACACAGTGAGCCCATGACCGAGCTTGGGCTCCCCCAGGCTCCTGCCCCACAAAGCAGTAATACCTCTTGCAGATGCTCATCTCCATCAAAGGTTACCTGGCTGGAAAAAAAATGAAGAAAACGGAAGAGCCACTTCTTCCATTTGCTGAATCAGTTTACCTCCATTTAGTTGTGCTACTAATAAGCCCTGTACTACTGAGTTGCCCTTTACTGAGTGCCAAGCACTTTGTTATATTATTGTGTGACTCCGCAGACCCCACGCTGGGATGCCAGTCTTCTCACCCCATCATAAACACGAGGAACCGAGGCTTGGAGAACTGATGCCACGTGCAAAGCTCTTGGCCCACCCATTTCCAGATGGTTTTGTGCCTCAGGATTTCCTGGGTAAAAGGTGGTCCAGAAGTCTCAGGCTGGTGGTCTAAGGACCACACCTGAAGACACCCGTGCTACCCCAAACTTCTGGAACAGAGAACAGGGGACTGACTGGCCAACACGAGTCCCCTTCAGGGAATACCCTGAATCCTTACATGAAACGCGCAGCAGGCTGGGGTCTAGGACCGTGCAGAAGGACTTGAAAGCCCCTTTGCACCATGAGGCTGGCTTCCCCTGGCCTCACCGTCCCCACCTGCAGGTGCTGGGGGAGACTCGTTCCCAGCAGGCCTCCTCTGCGACTAAGAGAAAACGCCAGGCTCTGGCACATTCTCCACAATGACAGACCATCCCCTCGGCCGTCCAGCCTCCAGGCCCGCCCCCACGCTAGCGCTAGTAATCGGGCTGCCATGTTCACTGGGGCTGGGGTCAGATACCGCGTCTGGGGCCTCCGGAGATGGTGCCACTGGCTGCGAGGACGCACCCGGGAACTACTGTTGGCCGCATGCTGTCCAGCACGGTCATCTCCGCACCTCCCCTGCCGTGTCCTTCCTCCTGGGACGACTGTAGTACAAGTGAGGGCCCGGTGGAGTGCCTGGGGGGCAGGGGTTATAAGTACAAGTTGGGATTCAGAGTTGGCGTCGTTGGTAATTTGGGGCTTACTTGGAAGGGAGGCAGCGAGCAGACACCTCCCATTGGCCAGCCCAGGCAGACAGTGACGGCAGAGGGAAAGGTTGCACCTGGGAGCCACCCCCAGCCCCGCCACCACGCTGACTCAGCAAACTCTTGACCAGCTTCTGCTGAGGGGGCCAGCTCGCTCCTTTCTGCTGTCCACTCGCAGCTGTCTCTGCAGACTCTCCTGGGGCGTGGTGCTGGGGGCAATGAGGGGAAGCAGAGCCTGCGCCACTGCTTCCAAAGAAAGCAAGCAGCGAGATCTGAGCAGAAGGCAAGAGGCCTCCCAGCTGCTCCTTCGAGGCCCTTTAAATGGAAGAAATTTCATCTCTGCCAGAGACTCCAGGCTGCTTTGTGGAGCGGGGAGAGGCCTTGGGGGCCTCTGGGTCCCAGACTGTGCACTGAGACGGGTAGAGATCCTGGGTTCATTGTCATGACCTGGAGGAGGGGCCGGTGGTGGTAGGGAGGGATAAACCTGGAGAGTGGGAGCCCTCCCTCCATCAGGTAGGAGCCCAGCTGGAGAAGTCCGGACTGTGCAGTCCATTGTCATTGTCACCAAGCAGACAGAAGCCCAGAGAGGTCACACACCAAGGACGTGGCTGGCTGGGCCTGGAACAGAGAACTCAGAACAGGGCGTGCATGGTGGTGGTGGTGGTCTCCGGCCATCAGGTTCTCCTGTGTTCTTGCATAAATGTGCAAGTTCCTGGGATCTACTGGCACAGCATTTCTGGGATGACTTTATGGACAATCACATTTAAGTGGATGTGGTGGAATCCAATAGATCAGGGTCAAATCCTGTGTCTGGCCTAAGGCAAGGGAACTTACCCCTGGAATCCTTGGTTTCCATCTGCAAAATGGGTACAAGAGCTCTTCCGTGATGTGCTTCCCAAGGCCGGCACACCATAAGTGTCTGGTCGTCTGGCTCGCTCAGGGACTCTTGCTCCCAGGACAGCTGCTGATCCTGGCCGTGTCTCAGTGGGGATTGGGTGGCGGGCAGTGGCCAGTCTCCCTGCACAAGGGGATGTGCACAGGGGAGCGAGAATCTGCAGAGAAGCGCTCGGGGGGTCTGCTGCAGGACATGGGAAGGACAATCAGGTGACCACAACTTAGCTTGTGCCCAGGGACCCAGTCTAAGCCCTGGGTGGGGAGAGGGACCGTCGATTTCTGGGCAGAGTGGGGTGCAGACGGGGTGAGCTCAGCACCGGGCGTACCTGTGGGCTTGTGTGGTCAGCAGGGACAGCAGAGCGCAGTGTGGGGAGGGCCCAGCAGCAGGGGCATCCAATGGAGAGACATCCCTTCCAGGAGTCCCAGGCACCGGGGAGACCCAGGCAGAATGTAAGGGCACAGGTGAGCTGTCCCTGGAGCTGCCCCCAAATACCTGGGGAGAACTTGCAGGCTCAGGTCCCACCGTGTACAGGCGGGGGCTGGTCAGCCAAGACCTCTGGGAGAGCAGGGGTGAGGCCCGGGGGGTGCATTACAGCCAAGTTTCCCACCTCCCTGTGTCCATCTACACAGCAAGCTGGGACTGGCTGGCCTTCAAGCCACACATGCGGAGGGTTTGTCTGCCATTGGGGGGATGCAGACAGAGGGCCCATTTCTTGGATTCTTTCCTTGATGTTCAGAAGTGAAGAACAGAATTTCTTCAAGATGCAGATATATTTAGCAGCAGCAATGTGGGGCTAAAGTCTCTTCTCTGTAGGACTTGAGAAACAAGAAGTAGCCCTCTGTTTGTTGGGGGGCTGGGAGCCCAGGTAAGGAATGATCTGGAACAGCGATTCTCAAACTTGGCCACTTGTTAGAGCCTGGGTACTATTTAAAACTTCAGATGCACAAGCCACACCCCAGACCAATTAGATCAGCCTCCTAGGGGTCATCTGGGGAGGACCCTGGTGTCAGCATTTTTTAAGGGTTTAAAAATATATTTAAAGATAATACTTAGTCTTCTGAAAGTAATTGAATTAAGATTATCAGTTTGGGGGGGGAAGTCACTTGGTCACTTGGAGATAACGAACAATTTAGGAACAGAGACACAGAAACTACTCAGTCCTCCCCCTTCCACTCCACATGGCCAGCGTACACATAGGGTCCTTTTTATGATCCTAAATACAACCGTGGATGCCCATCGCTTCCACAGGTTAGTCTTATGGACAAAGGGCCTGCTTTGAAGTCAGGAATTAAAAACAGGTCAGTTCACAGAGCTTGACTTTGTTGGCCTGGGAGTCAGAGAAGCTCGGGGGCTTGTTTTCACCCGGGACACCTCTCCAGTCTTGCAAACATAGGGAGAACTCATCATGGCCAATGGGAGCCTTGAGGAAGACGTCTGTCCCGGCAGGCTCCTGGCCCTTGAACTCCACAGCCTTAAAAACAGGAAACGCATTTTCTTTCTCTTCAAGCTGGGGCTTCACCTGGTCGGGGGTCTGCTGGGTCTCAGGGTGGCTGCCTGCAAAGCTGAGGCGACATGCTCACCGCCCCAAAGGGACCCGGCGGAGGTGGAGGGTGGGAGGGGACAGGGGTCACCTGGATTTTATTTTAATCCCCCAGGTGATTTCAACATGCTGTCGGGTTTGGGAGCTACTGTCTCTCCCCCAGCTGCAAATCGGACCTTCTTGGGGTGCTGTGTGTACAGCCTGCCTGGGTCGGGCTGCACCCCCAGACCCACAGAATCAGAATCTCTGGGGATCGGGGCCGGGTGTTGGTGTTTTTAAGGGTGGAGACACACATCTAACCAAACTGAAGGCGCGAGGTCCCTACCATCCTGAGTCATGGGTGCTGCACTGGGTCGTGGGACCTTGGGCTAAGGTCAGCCGCTTGGCAGCTGTGCCCCCAGATGTGGCTCACTGACCCCCATATCCCAAACTTTGCTGCTGCTGGTGCCCAGGAAGGGCTCAGGGGCGGCAGGGGCTTAATTGCTTCTCCAGGGCTGCGGTCAGCTCCCTTCGCCTCACTCCACTCAGGGGGGCTGCCCCTGGGCTTCAGGGGAGTCACAGCCCCCCTCCCTCACAGAGGCATCTAGAACCGCTCTCCTTGGGGACCCTTGGGGACCCGGGGTTTAAAGGAAGTACTGGGAATCGGCAGCTCATGTCAGCATGACTTTGGGCAAGTTGCTTCTCTGCTCTGGCGTTAGGATTAATCTCCCTTTGTTCTTTCTTGAAGACTCAGCATGCCGGTAAACACTTGGGGCTCTCTGAAAGGCAGGTGTGATGACTTTTAAGAAGATGAGTTAAGCTCCTACTAGATTTTCTGAATCATGTAGGCAGAATCACGCTGCAGAGGGAGGAAACAGGCTCAGGGGCTCAGTGTAGTGGAGCCAGGGGGCAAGGTGGAAATCGTGTGCAGCCACAATTACTATTGGAAACCTCCTAGAGGGACATAAAGAATGGGACTCAGCTTTATGCGCACAACCCTGTACAGTACACACATAAATGTATCTGCAAACGTCCACGAATGAGCCATGCGTAAGAACTTGCATATGGCAAAACGTAATATGAAATAGCATTTTAAGTTCTCATTTAAATTGTTCACCTCGTCCTCTTTTTCCCTCCCTCTCTCCTTCCCTCTCTCTCTCTCAAGTACCCCCACGAAGGCTCACAGCTCCTGGCAGGTAAACAGGATTTAAACATGGTTTGACTTAATCTTTGTAGTCTTATCTCTAGAATTTATTTCAATTTTGGAAAAAGTCAATGGTTCCCTCTTGGGCTCCGAGCAATTTCGGGATTGGGGTTCTCCTTCCCTTAAGACTTCAGGGATTCCAAAACTCTGCTGTGCATAAGAATCCTCTAGAGCTTCTGGTGGAGCAGCCAGGGACGTGCAGGGGTGGGGTAGGGTCTCTGTCCTTTTTAGAAGCCCCCTGGGTGACCATGAGGGGCACAGAACTGCTTGGAAAACCTAAATCCAACGGCTGGCCAGGGACCCGCCCGGTCCCCTCCCCTCCCCTGCTGACCTCTGCTCCTTGACCCCACCCTTACTAGCCAGTGTTCAGCAAACAGCGAGGTGGGGGGAGGAAGGGAGATGTGATGGACCAGAACCTCACCCTCCTCAAGGTAAAGCCGCGCGCCGGGGGTCATCAGCTCGGCCGCTTTCCTGCTCAGTAGCGCCCCCCGCAGGAGGAAGGGGGCGCGTCTCCACGTGCAGCTGTTGCTAAACTGAGCGAAACCCCACGTTCCCCCAGGCTGCTGCCGCCGCTGCTGGCGGTGAGGAAGCGCGATGCTAAGGCGGGCTGCTCGGCTCTGATGGCGCCACAAAGAGTCTCCTGTCAAGCCCCAGCAGCTATTCTTAGTCTTGAGAACACACCTCCGCTCGTTAGGAGTCTCTAGGCTTCAGCGGGCTTTTTATGTGTTACTCAGAAACTTGCAGCGTGCAGGATTGCTGGTTAAGTGGTTATTTCTTTTATGCAATATGTTTAAAGAGTCTCAAGGGGTGGGCACACCCTCTGTCCCCAGGCAAACCTTGTAAACATCGTTACATTAATAATGATCTCTACCATCCAGTGAACTTGCCTACTGCCCTTAAACGAGGCACCTTCAATAACAGCTAGCACAGGGGCTCCTAAGTGTTACATGTGGAGCACCCTGTTAGCTAAGCACAGATGGAGTTCAGAGAGTTCAGTGCAGTTTGTACGTTGCACGACCTGGGTTCAAATCTCAGCTCTGAAGACAACCCAGTAAAAAATGGACAAAGGCTTCAATAGACATCTCTCCAAAGAAGATGTACAAATGGCCAGAAAACACATGAAAAGATGCTCAACATCTTTAGCCATCGGGGAAACTAAAGGAAGACCACAAGGAGATACCATTTCAGACCCACTAGAATGGCTGCTGTTTAAAAAACGGAAAATAACAAATATTGGAGAGGATGTGGAGAACTAGGAACACTCATTCACTGCTGGTGGGAAGGTAAAACGGTGCAGCTGCTGTGGAGCACAGTTTGTTGGTTCCTCGGAAAGCTAAGAATAGAACCACCATATGATCCAGCAATCCCACTACTAGGTATATACTCAAAATAACTGAAAGCAGGGACTGGAAAATTCATAGCAGTGTTATGCACAATTGCCAAAAATTGGAAACAACCCAAGTGTCCATCAACTGACAGATAAAAAAAAAGTGATGTACACACACAATGGAATATTATTCAGTGTACAAGGGAATGAAGTCCTGACTCATGTGACAATGTCCTAAAGGACAATATGCTGAGTGAAATAAGCAAGCACAAAAGGACAAATATTGGCTACCAAGGAATAGGGAGTTAATGCTTAATTTATAGAGAATTTCTATTTAGGTTGAATATAAAGTTTTGGATATGGATAGTGGTGATGGTAGCACATTGTGAATACAATTAACAGCAATGAAATATATATCTGAATATAATTAAAAGGGGAAATGTTAGATTGTATATATGGTAGCAGAATAAAAATTTTTAAAGAAATCAGTGGGACTACACTACACAGGGAATCCTAAGTTAAAACATGCACTTTAATTAATAGTGCAATTACAAAGAATGTGCTATCACGAATTGTAACAAGTTTCACACCAATGCAAGTTGTTGGTGGTGGGGCAGTGTATGGGAATCCTGTATTTTACACGATTGTTCTGTAAACCTACAACTTCTCTAATAAAGACACAAATGAACAAAAACCCAGCTCTGCCACCCAGTGGCCATCTGACCTGGGGGAAGTCACTTTTTTCCTCTTTGCCTTGATGCCTGCATGTATAAAACCAAGACAATGATGGTTCCTAAGGCTCTGGGCTGTTTGGAGGGTGTAAAGAATTGAAATACATAAAGTGCTTAGAAGGCATAAAGAAGCAAGCCCTCCGTGTGTTTGCAGCTACCTTACTGTTGATACCAGTTTAATTAGTAATCATCCCGAGAGGAGGTGCTTTTATCTCCATTTCATCTGCAGGAAACAGGGGCCCCCAACAAGGTAAAAAGACTTGCTCACTCTCACACCCTTAGTAACAGAGACAGGATTTGAACCAGAATCTGCTCAACCAAGAAGCAATTTATCATTAAACTCTGCTGCCCCCTAGGGCACGGGAGGAGTCAGGACCAGTAGAGCTTCCCAGAAAAAAAACCCACTCGACCCCACTGGAGGAGCCAGCTTCCCTCGCATCTATTTCTTTCCCCTTGAGATCTAGAGCAACTCAGGGCCCCTCTCTAAGCCACAGCTTTTTCATCTATAAAATGGGTTTAAAAATAATATCATCCACTCTGCAAAGTAGTATGAGGACTAAATGAGATAAGCTTTTTAAAAAGCATCCCCCCCACCTTCTTTTATTCCTCTTTTTGTCAGGGTTGGTACCATCTTCAGCCTCCTAGATAAGGCCAGTGCCCTCCCCATTCCCCATCCCCAACCAACTAAGCTGAGTTCAAGATGACAAGGCTGAGAATGCCTCCCTCCAGCTCTCCCTACAGACCTTTCCAAACGTGGTTTTGCCTTGCACGTTTACGTGCATAAACCTCTACCTTGATGGACTTAGTTAAGGCTGTACGGATGACCTTGCACCAAGCAGGTGAGCTACAGGGACACTGCTGGATCAGAATGGTGCTTCTCCACCACCTGCACACCCACCGCCCACCCCACCCCACCCCCATCACCGTCACTGACGACTCACTCACTCTGCGTGGCAAAGCCCCAGCTGGCGACTTCATTCAGGTGGTCTCCACATCTTGACCCATTTGCAATCGAACACTGCACTTGGCTGGATTCATGGCAGGGCCAGTGCCTCTGGGGTACTGGAGACCACTTGCTGGCTCCAGGAAGGAGTCGGGAAGACAGCACCACTCTCTCTTCCACCCCAAGTCAGGTTGGGGGTGCTCAGTTCTCAGGGGCTGCTTGGAGGCTGAAGGGCCCCATCTCTGACATCCCCACCCCCTTGCTAGCCCTCCACCAGATGGTGTGGGAGGAGGAGCTCAGATGACTGACTACTCAATAAGGAGGAGGTGGCCCAGGAGGAAGCAGAGCTCCCTGCTAGCGTTTCATGTGTCAGACTAGCATGAAACCCCTCAGCTCACAAGCCCCCCCCCCGCCCCCAGCTCTTCTTCTAAGGCCCCGGTTAAAGTTCTCCTTTCTGGAACATCCTTCATGATCCTCAGTCCCCACCAACCTATTCCTTCTCTGAGTTGTTACAAGAATAAGAGTAACAAGCAGCCAGGAGATGCAGAAGCAGAGGGAAAATACCCCGGCAGTGGGGCAGGGCCCCCTTTGAGGGAAGCAGTACAGGCGGAGGATGTAGCTGGGTGAAGAGGAATGGAGGAGGGGACTTGAGATTCCACATGGGGAAGGTGAGGATAATCCTCCCGGGCCCAGGAGGGGAAAGGACGCCTGGGATCTCCACCAGCACAGAGACGATAATTAGGTTCAGCTAAGGTCCCCGGAACAAGCAATTGCTCCTTCGTGGCCAGACAGAAACGCAGTACACTCTGTACTTGGTGGGAAGTCAGCTGGCGCAGGCGGCAGAGTCTTCCCCCGAATCAGGATCCTAAGCCTCAGAAGAGTGGGCATTAAGTGTAGCAACGATGAGGGAGAGCAGAGCCACGGTTCATTTAGTTTATTTTTGTGGTCCCTTGTTATATTGGAAAATATTATATTTGGTATTTTAAGTGTTTGCAACGTTTAAGAGAATTTGGCATCATCTAAAAGATAGGCCTTGCCATTCCAAGTTTAAATGAATCAAGCAATCAATGACTGCCAGATTTTAAGATGCAAGTTATAAGAGAAATATACTAAGTTTGTAAACAGCATTCTACTCTCTTAGAAAACTTCAGATTTTCCATCTTTAAAAGTTCTAACAATTAATGAAGCACTTAGGGTGGTTTCATAAAGTGCTTGGAAAGAAAATCAAATATATTAAATTCTTTAGTGCACTTAAAATCTTTAAGGAAATTTAATCAAGTTGTAGAAAACCTTTTTAAATTGGTTGCAAAATAGTCAATTTATAAGCAAAATAGTGAGATTCATAATTGAACATAAAATCGTAAGGAAGGAATGGTGTTTCAACTCAATTCAATTTTGTAATAAAGAGTATTAATTAAACAAACAAACAGCCCCTGAACAAACTTCTCTTTCTTTTACAAAAGCCTTTTAAGGACACCCCAAAACCCACATTGACAACTGAGTGCTTTCAGTCTTCAGTTTTACATGAAACACGTCACCAGCCAGTCTTCCCAAACCTGAAGGTGGTTAAAAATGCAGATTGCTGGGCTCTAACCTGGACTTCCTGATTCAAGGGGTTTAGGATGGGCCCCAAGAATCTGCATTTCCAACAAATTCCGAGGTGATGCCGACACCATAGGTCGGACACCCATAGCAGTCGGGGGTTACGGTCATCAGGTGTGGGAATCTAGCTGCTTACTGCCTCTCTCTAACAGGGATAACAGCACTTACCTTTCTGGGTTGCTGTGAGCACTAGAGATGCTGGATTGCAGCTACTGGCACCGAGTTGGGGCTTGCAGGACATGGGAGACATGACATGATGTGATTATTATGTGCCCAACACGGCTACCTGCTTAGCTGCCCTCATATCCTCCACACACCCAGCACAGAACTCAACACGGGGTAGAGGCTCAAAAGCTGCTGACGTCAAGGACTCTTGTTGTCTTTTTCCATCTTACTAAAATTATCAAGAGTCAGCTGTATAAGTTCCAATACATGTACATTACTCCAAGCGGCATTACTAAAACCACCTGGGCCTCAGGTTTGTGCTCCTCCGTAAAGGCCACCGGTCTTGCTGCTCTTTCCCCAGTTGTGGCTTGTAGAGAAGCAGGATCCATGCCTGCTGAAGGCCGAGTGTAGATGGAGGGGTTGGCCTGGCCCAGAGCCCCGAGCCCCCTCAGTGGGTTGGGGATAATCACAGCCGTCCACAGGCTGTCGGGAGCAGTCAAGAAAACAGTGCCTGGAGTTGGCCACAGAGAACACGGTGTGAACTCAACCAGCTCGTCATCCAGGAGAGTCCCCTTGAAGAAGGCCCAGCAGTTTTTCAAATGTGGGCTGTTATACTAGGGACTCCCATTCTTGGGGTGTGGCTGTGTCACTCTGGTGAGGAGGTGGGCCTGGCGGGTTCCAGCACCTGCTCTAGCTCACTCAGAAAAGGGTCATTTGAGTTTTCTTCTTTGACTGTTGTTGAGTTAGAACGTTCTACCATCTCACCCGCTGTTCTTGCTGAGTCTTGTTCAGCTGGTTCTTGGATCTACATCATGGGGAGGACACGAATTGGGCTTCTCAAAGACTGACATGAGGGGAGAGCTGGTTCTCCCCAGCTGGGGCTCCTCAGGCCCCCGGTTCCCTAGTATGTAGGTTTTCACCACAAAACTTCTCCTCAAAGAATCTGCACATCTGATCGGAAAGTAAACAGGGGAAAACCCAGATTGGGAAGACAGAGAAGGATGAAATGCATTAAGCCTCCTTCTCTAAGTACTAGTGAGCATATATTGGAGCACTATATAGGGCCTGTTACATTGTGAACAATACTTGGCATAAACATCAAAGACATATATTATCCTTCTTAGCAAGAAATTAGAGATGGGCATTTCCAGTGTTGGTACAAAAACTCAGCAAAATCAATGCCCTGAATTGGCATTTTTATAATTCTTCAGGCTTTCCCCTCATGGCTGCAATGTGGTTGCAGCAGTGCCAGGCATCACATCCCCACTCGACAGCTTTCAAATCAGGAAGGAGGCAGGAGTGAAAGCTTCTCTCCTTTCATCAGGGAGCAAAATCTTCCCACACTCTCTCTGCAGACTAACTGTATGTCAGACTGCATCACAATCCTCTCCTAGACTGGCAGTTGGCAGAATGGGTTAACCATGCTTGGCTCTGACCACTCAGAGTTCATACCCTGAGTGGATACACTGCTGCCAGGACAAAATCTGGGTTTTGTTTTAATAAAAGGAGGAATGACTGCTGAACAGGAAACCAATATGCATGCTGTCCCTGGGGTCCTATAGGAGACCTGGTTTCATGTGATATCCTTTCTATCAACCAGTAAGATTTCCTAAGTACCTGCTCAGCATTGTGCTAAGTCCATGAGGATAACCAAGGACAAGAAAGCAGGACTGGAAATATTCCACATGCCCAAGTGCCTCATTATTGCACAAGTCAGCAAACTGTGACCAACCCATTTAGGTAAATAGTTTATATTGGAATGCCTCCATGCTGATCCATTTATATATTGTCTATGGCTGCTTTCATGCTCTAATGCAGAGTTGAGTAGTTGCAACAGAGACTGTATGGCCCACAAAGTCTAAAATATTTACCATCTGGCCCTTTACAGAAAAAGTTTCCCAACCCCTTGCATTATTGTGATAAGCCCAAGTATTTGAATGGTATCCGTCCTCAGGCTGACAGTATGCTGGCTGGGAAGATGACACGCACATAAAGAGAGATAAGTAGAAACACCCCATCACCAGGGCAACTCTTGTAATGGCTGGATACTTTCCTTCTCCTAAAATTATTTCTTCTACCTGATGCCAACTTCTTTCAAAACATAATCAAGGCACTGTCAATTCGCAAATACCCGGCTACCCTAGGCACAGGAAACATATATAATGGTGACCCGCTCCTGTGTCTGCACTTATGGGGTCCAGAGAATTTGGGTGAACACAGCAGAAGAGAAAATTCCAGTGGCAAGTGCTAGGATAAAGTCAAGTGCTGGATGCCAAGGGAGTGCAGAAACACCTAGCCCAGCTGGGAAGGTAGGTGTGGGCTGCTGTGACATGGGGTCAGGGAG
>PVKY010001874.1:0-28875 GCA_004027775.1 Bradypus variegatus | reverse complement strand
AAGGTAAACAGAAGTTCCATACTTTCCCCCAGCCCAGTGGATCATCTCATGCTTGCCCCAGGGAGCATGTGCCCCAGTTTGGAGAATCTGGATTGGAGTAGTGAGATCCAGAAGCCTAAGGACACCATGGAAACATGCGGGTGGGGAGCTGAAGGAGAAGCCACACTGGCAGGCCACACATGGTGCCTGAAACTAGCTTGTGTGGCCAAGGGAGGCTGCTGAGAAGAGGCAGCAACTCCAGATCACAATACAGGGAGCTTGTGACTGAGCCCCTGACCTCTGAGTCACTCACTTGGAAAATGAAATCTGAGAGGACACTTACTCCTAGTACAAAGGAAAAAAAATTATAAAGGTTCTTTAAGAAGTGGTAGATTTGTTCTTTGGATAACCCAACAGACAGTCCCAAATCATTTCTCTGTTGCCACCTCCATGATGGAAGCTGGGAAAACGAAATATTTGCTCTCCCTGAGTTCCTTGTTGCTAATGTAGCCATGGGATGTGGTTCTGGTTAGTGGTTCACAGATGTTGGCTGGGGTCTTCTGGGGAAATGTGTGCTTCTCCTGATGACATAGTTAATATCATCCCCCATCTCTTCTTCCTGCCTTCGGTTTAGGTGTGATGTCCTGAACTGGAGGAGCCATCTTATGAACATGAGGGAAAAGTTAAGAGAGTTTTGGAGATGCTGATCCTGATGTGTTCGGGCCACTGAACAAATACCAGCAGTCACTTACGTCTAGATTTCCTGTTATTTGAAATAACAAATTCTGCCTGTTTGCTGCTAGTTTTTTTTTCTTTCTATTTTTTGAATTTTATGTTACATGCTTCAAAGCATTCCACTTCAAAGTACTACAAGACACCCACAGCATAGACCCAAATTATAAACCATTTTCCCTGTTTTCCTCCTCCTTCAGCCTCACCCGTCCCCACTCCAGGCTTTAGTAAGCAGTCAGCCCCATTCGAAGACGAAAAATCATTGTCAGAAAAAAACTAGCATAGGCTCGGAAACAGCAAAAGCAAAGGAGAAAGGAATGTGAGTTGAAAAACATGCATTTCAAGAGGAATTAGTCCTTTGAAATATAGAGCTCTTAGAAATGCAAATACAATAGCAAAAATAAAAATGCAATAAATGGAATGGAAGATTAAATGAGAAAATCTACAAGAAAATAGAAAAAATAAGACAAAGAGATGAAAATAGGAGAGGAAAAAAGCAGAGGAAATTTGAGGAGGTCTAACATTTAACTAACCGGAGTTCCTGAACAAGAGCTCAGAAAAAATAGAGGGGAGACATCCCAGGTTGTACAGGAAGTCTAGAAAGTACTCCTTACAAATTAGAGCAGATGGAGAGAGGCTCTGAGAGGAAGGTCATAGGGAAAGAAAGGAACTAAAAGATGAGCTGGTGTGTTTGACTCTACTGAGTGGAGTTTTATAATCCTCAGAGAGTTTGGGGCCGAATTAGTGACCAATTTATTAAAAATATGCAAATACAAACTAAGTCCATTATTAACACCAGGTAAAGCAAACCTTTCTACATAAGAAAAGAAATATTCACGTCTCAGCTGCGAAACCACATTTATAGCCATAACTATCACTGCCTTTAATTCATCAACAAGCTGAGAAGAGGGGTATAATATATATGGGATGGTGTAATCGAGTTACCCCTTCACTTTCCATAGTAGGAGGAAAGTAGATAAATGTCTAAAATGGATAAGCAATAGCACTATAAACACATGACTGAGAAATATAGATAAAAGGGCATATATACCCTCGCAGTGGTTTAAACCAAATGTCACACAGTCAAAATATTCAGGGCAATCATCAGGCTTAATTTTAAATTTGAAACTCTGGAAAGTAGTTATACTCAATGGAGTGGGCAATCTCTCCTAGGAAACTCCAGTCACCCAGCCTTACCCATTTCAGTGAGGCTGTATTTGAACTCCATCAAACACAAGCTCTTCTCAGAGGAGGCAGAATAACTCTGGAGTGTGTGATGCTTACTGAGCATCACCTTTGAGCTGGTTGTGGTTCAGGCTGAAGAAAGCAGGCAGCCGCGGTCCACATCGTGCTCTCTCCAAGCATGAAAAGCAGGGCAGGGCAGGCAGGGCTGGATATACAGACACACAGACACACCTCTTCACAGACAGATGCAGGCAGGAATCAGAGAAAGTGCTGGAAGGCCTTTAGAGATCATCTACTGCACAACTTTTCAAAAACAAATATATATATATATATATGTAGCAAAACCCCAGCAAAATTTTTATCGAAACCTAATCTATAGAACCCGATCCAAGTGGTGTGAGCCCTGGTGGTGGTGGTCATTGCCCACTTGATTTCTTCTCGTATGTCTTTGGGGTCCTCCTCCAGAAACGGCCTTCAAGGCACCTGGGGTACCCCACAGCAGTTCAGAGTACCAGCTGAAAACTGCCATTCTACAGATGGAGAAAGGAATAACTTCTCCAGAGTTAGGGACATTAAAAGTGACACAGCTAGGGATATGCAGAGCTGGAAGCTGAAGCCAGGAGCATGGAGGTCCCCAAACTTGTCCTTTCAGCACATCACACCTCCAGGTCAGAGAGTCAGAGGGGCTTTGGGTTCAGCTTCTGTTCCAGGAGAGCAAGTGCCAAACTGAACTCTGCCCTGAACCACTGTCCCAGGCTGAGGAACTCGGCTCCAGGAAGCATAAGAACATTCGGGAAACACGTCCTCTTTTTAGCTAGCCTTGGAATTGGGGGACATGGGTGGGGTCATGAGGTGGGACTTTCCAAAAACCTCTCCTGGGGCTGATGGGACTCAAGAGTGGTGCAAAATGCCAATCAATACCCACAAATTCCCAGTAGAGGGTGCTATTTCCTAATAATCAGAAACGCCAACGGGCGACAAAGAAAATTGAATGCCAAGCTCTTTAAATAATTCTCTCCAGTTCTCCGAGCCCTCTGCGAAGAATATAAAGAATAGAAATCCAGACTCATTACAATGTATCAATCACACGGATTTCTATGGCCTAGCTTTAAAAGCACCAGATGACAGATATCATGTACTTCATGCAGTTTGCCTGTAGCTGCTGTTAAAGATTATTGGACAAATCTGATTTTAATGACAGCCAAAGCATATCATGCAGAAGAAAGAGTTGTGGGTGAGGAAGGGAGGGCGACAGGAATTGGGCTACCTGCTCGAGCTTACACAGCTAGTGTACAGAGACTCACTGAGACACTTCTCTTCTAGCCTCAGCATTTTCAGGGAGATAAGACTAGGGTCTCATTTTGCCAGAGGAGCAAATCCTGGTTCAAAGATGTGGCCCCAGATGGTCTAGGGCTCCTTTGTGGATGCCCTGGGATCTAAGAGGTGGAAGGAGAGGCTGAGAGAGGTAAACTGAGCTGGGGGACAAGTCGTCTTTGGAAAAGACAATCTGGAAGTTTCTCAAAAAGTTAAACACATACTTACCAAATAACCCAGAATTTTTACTCCAAGGGAATGAAAACATACATTCACATGAAAACTTGTACATGAACAATCATGTATAAGTATATGTATAGTCCCAAAGTGGAAAACAATGCAAATGTCCATCAATAGACAATGCATAAACAAAGTACAGCATATCCATACAATGGAATATTATTCAATCATAAATGGAATGATGCTTGCTATAACATAGATGAACCTTGAAATCATTAGGCTAAGTGAAAGAAGCCAGACACAAAAGTCCTGATAGCATATGATTCCATTTAAATGAACTGTCCAGAATAGGCAAATCCAAAGAGACAGAAGGTAGATTAGTGGTTGCCAGGGGCTGGGAGGAGGGGGAATAGGGAGTGAGTGCTTAGCAGTGTGGGGTTTCTTTTTGAGGTGATGAAATGCTTTGGGATTAGACAGTGGCAATGGTTGCAAAACATTATGAATGTACTAAAGACTACTGAATTGTACAGTTCAAAATGGTTAAAATGAATTTCATGTTACATGAATTTTCTCAATAAAGACAAAGAAAAAAAGAAAAGAATCAGTGACCTATAAACTTTCCTATTAGTGATAGATTTTAATAAATCAGCCAAAATCTGGGCATATGTGGATTAGTTCACTCAGAAAAAAAACACCCTAAAGTACACTGCTATGCCTTATCTTTGCTCAGGGGTCTTTGACCCTCTGCTAGAGCAGGAAGCAAATGGTCTCTCAGAGCTTGATTGGAGGAGTAGATATTATCAGATCTCCATGATTAAGGACTGAAAAACTAGTTTTTATCAGTCAGTTGATGTTTATTGATTTGAGAGTTTGCCCTAGATCTGCAGAGATTTGCTCGCCTCTAGAGGCTGCTGGAGAAAGTAATTGCTGAGATGGATGTTTTCAAGGTGTGGGGTGGAAGCTCAGGTTATTTAATTTGAACATCAATGCAAGGATGACTAGGCAGACCGGAGCGATTAGGGAGGTGCAGGCAAGTGACAATTAAGTCACACTTATGTAACCACAAGCCAGGGAGAGGAGACCCAGTGTGCTCAACCTTGAAGAGCAAAGGTCAGAAGGAAGTCATGACCCCAAACCCACAGTTAAATTTGCAAGTGAGCCTAGCAGGGAAGGATGCTGGCAAGAGAAGCTGAGGACAGAACTCTCTTTTGGAAATTCAGCTTGTGTGTGTATGTGCGCGCGTGTGTGCACGCGTGTGTATACGTATATTTTAAAATTTACTATCTGTCTCCCTGCTGGACTCAAAATTTCACAAGGTGGGACCATGTCTACTGTATTTACCACCACATCCTCAGCAGTGCTCGGCACATAGTAGGTGGGTTATTGATAAATCTCTGATGATTGACAACTGGAGGCCACCAGTAAAGCCCCTTGGTGAGGGGCAACTGCTGACAGCAGAAGTGGCAAATGAGGGGCGGTGAGGGGAAGACAGGGTGATAGAGAGGAAAGAATGGCCTCCCTTCACTCAACCCTGATGAGGAAGGAGTGGGAGTTGAGGGGGGCTTCCGAGAGATGATGATGCCCCAGCTGAGTCTCCTAAGACGACCAAGGGCAAGTGGTCAAAGTCTGGAGTGAAACTCCTGCAGAGAAAGCAACATATACAAGACCACAAGGGGCTGACCAGGCTGGTGCCAGTGGGGCAACTGCAGGGGGTCAACATGGCTGAGGCCAGGGGCAGTTGGGAAGGACAGGTCTGGCCCTGCCAGGATTCTACCCTGAGAGCAGTGGAAGGAGCTGGAGGGAGACTTGGTTAGATTTGTGTTATCGTAGACCCCACTCAAGCTGCTATCTGGAAGATGGAATTGCAAGATAAATAAAAGTAGGAGGCTGCTGAAATAGCCTTAGAGAGAGAAGGAAGAGAAGGGAGGAGAGGATCACCCTGTTGAATTAACATTGATTATGAGCATGATGAAGAGGGAAGGATTTGAGAGGTTTTGTAGGTGACTTGTTGGGACTTGGTGACCAATTGCTGGCTGTGGGGAGTGAGGTAAACAGAGAAGTCTAGGATAGTAATAATGATAGTGGTAAAGATGATGCTTACAGCTCACACTTGTTGAGTGCTGTGTGCTAGGAATTGTGCTAAGTACTTCATGGGTCACTTGAGTTTCATCACAACCTACTGAAGT
The DNA here is from genome assembly GCA_004027775.1 of Bradypus variegatus. Classification (NCBI taxonomy): domain Eukaryota; kingdom Metazoa; phylum Chordata; class Mammalia; order Pilosa; family Bradypodidae; genus Bradypus; species Bradypus variegatus. The sequence continues at coordinate 23,299 of PVKY010001874.1, read as the reverse complement.
AGAGACTATTATTATGCTCATTATACAGTTGAGGAGCCAGGCCCAGAGATGTTGCTTCCTGCTTGGCTGTGGTCACCCCATTTGCAGTGGAGTAGCCACGGTTGGAACTCAGTCTGACTTGAGCTGTGCTCCTGACCTTCACCCTTACTGTCCCCAGGTCTTTGGTTTGGGTTGGCCGGATAGATGGTGGCATCACTCCATCAATTCAAGGAAAGAGAGGGAGGAAAACATTTGATTGGAGGGGAAATGACAAAATGAGTTTAGGACAAGCTGGAAATGTTGTGGGTTATTCCTTAATGTACAATAGGCAGTTGCTAGTCAAGAGGGTGGCCCTGGACGGATCCTGCTGGAGGCGTAGGCTTTGGAGACACCAGACCACCGATAGTGGTTGAAGTCATGAGAATGAATAAGACAACACAGGGGGAATGTGCAGAATGAGAGAGAAAAGGTCCAAGCATGGGACTAGGTCACATCAATACTTAAGGCATGAAAAGACAAAGGAAGGAAAGAAGCAGATGTGTCCTTTGGACATGGCCATCAGGAAGTCACTGCGACCCTTGGTGAGAATGAAGCCCTTATTGGGATGAGCAAAGAAACAAGAATGCAGTGATTACGGGAGAGACAAAGAAGCAAAATCTTTTTATTTTGTAAAAGGACTTCAGCTGTATAAGGAAGATAATAGTCACTAGAACACTTGAAGGGGTCAGAGGTCCAGAGGGCTATTTTTTCTTTCTTTTAATTAAGATGAAAAAGACAGGAGAATGTAAGAGGCTAAAGAGATGGATCCAGTAGAATGGTCGGAGAGGATAACAAATGAGAGCCAGAAGAAGTGGTGGAGTGACAGGGTGAGGTCAGGGCATCAGCTACCAAAAGGAACAGAAACATTTATTCTCAGTCCAGAAAAGAGTACAGGTTTGAATCCACCTTGAACAATACACAGGGGCTTTAGAGAGGCAAGGTTTGGCCAAGGGCTCTAGCTACTGAGCTCTGAAATCCATCAGGCATGTGTGCACCAAGGCCACGCTTCCGACGGGCTGCTCAGCCAATGGCTAAGCATGGCAGGATATTAGGGAGGCCATTCCCAGGGGACGAGGGACTGCTCTGACAGCTGACCTTGGCTCAAGGACTCCCCAGGGGCCTTGCTGAACTTCCTTAGGCTGCACAGTGGCCTTGGACTCTGTCACCCAACCTTCCCTTCCTCCTCCTACACCTGGGGGCAGAGCCACATTATGTTGGTTGGCTCTCCCAGCCTTGTTATTTCACCCATGGGTGTTTCTTTTAATAAAACACTTGCACATTTCACTCTAACGGCACCTGCCTCTCAGAGGATCTAGAACACCAAAGACACCCATGCCACAGTGGATGAAACCAGAAGGCTGAGCCAGGGAAACACAGATCCCTCACCGAGACTGCTGGGCTTAGGGGACCAGGATGGGTCTGAGTGTTGACAGGGTCTGAGCAGTGGGGACTGGGGGGATTTTGGGTGCCTGCTCCTGGAGGTCTAAAGCTCTCTGGGCCTGGCCACCTGGCACAAGGTGGACTCTCAGGAGACCCAGGCAGAAGTGACGACATGAGGATGGGTGAGGGTCAAGACAAACTGACAGGGAGCTGGTGGGCAAAGGGGGAGAAGCTGAAAGGCCCAATTCTCTGAGAGCAGGAAGTGGGGTGAGCTACCGTGGATATGGGGTGTTGGCAGGGGAGGATCTTGCAATGTGGAGGTCTGGGAGGGCTATTGTGAGGAAAGGAGAAGAAAGGTGACAGAGGCTGTGATGAAGAGGGCTGGTGGGACAGGAGGATGGAGATGTGGCTGGGATGATGTTGTAGGGCCTTGTGGGCACGAGATGGCTTTTGGAGTTTACACTGACTGTTATCGGAAACTACTGGAGGGTTCTGCTATGATTTACATATTAGAAGGCTCATTCAGGCCACTGCAGGGTAAGAGTGCAAGCACAGAGACTACTGCAGCTGTCCAGCAGACATACGATATGGCCTGGGCAGAAGATGAGAAAGTTCCTCTTCTGATGACTCTTTTCTCCCAAACAGAAGTAAGGGCAGCAACTGAGAGGGAGGCTGGACGAGTGGATGGGATCAGACTGGAAGGTTAGAAAAAGAGAGGTGAAGAAGAAAAAGGACACATGATAAAAACTTAAGATTTTAAAATTTATATCCTGCATATTTAATAAAGCAAGAAGAGGCTTAAATATTTTATTGCCTTCTATTTTGAGAATTGGCTATGAGACTTCTCTTTGATACCAAGGGTACTTTTTAAAAATCACTTTACTTTGTATTTTCCTGACAAAAGATCAACACCCAGTCCCTCCTCCCCCCTCAGTAAAGCAACCACTTCATTTATTTTTAACTCATTAATAGCTACAATTCCTTTCTGGATGTGGCAGTAGTTACTGACGCTATTCCCAATCCAGCAGATCCCCCTGGGTTTTCAGCTCTGTAAAATTCATTGTGTGGGTGTATTTGTGTGTGTGAGCAGAAAACCACTCTTGCAAATGTTTGCCTTTTTAAACAAAACATGTCATATTTTTTATTAAATCATAGAAAACTCATTTGTATACAAATTTTTCTACTTTAGGGAAACTGGAATATTAAACAGCTGGGTAACAGAACTGTTGAAAGATAAATCTCACTTTAAGCAGAGACAAGTTTTAAGTTGCCATATTTATTAAAAAAAAAAAAGTCAAAATAATTGGTAACAGATTGTTGGCATTTTTCACCTTTAGGCCAGAGAAATAATCTCTCTCACAACCTCCAATTTCTCTTTAAGGATGTTTTTATTACTTAAATTAACCACAAACTTAAAAGATGGCTAATTTGAACTCAGTACAAAACTGTTTCTTTTTACCTACTGCAAGCCTTTAGAATATTGTGAACACCAAATTTCAGGAGATGGTCTTGTTTCACAGGACTGATTAAGCCTCCTTTCTACAACAGCAAATGTATTTAACAGTGTGGAGTATAGTTCAGAATAAGTTAAATATTAAGACATACAGTATGGCAATAATGTCATACTTTTATTTATAAAGTTCACCAGATGAAAACAGGCAGTGGTTTTGAAGTTTAGGTTGCCACTTGTTCTGCCTCCAAGCAGATAACCCAGTGGAGCATTCTGCGATATGTCTGTACTCACCCAAATACTTGCATAACGTAAACACAAATTACATATTTTCGAAATTATTTTAAACCACAATGATGACCATTATATTTTTAAGAGCATGAAATATCTCCACCCTAGCTTCTTGAAGGTGTGCTACAGATCAAGAATCCACGAAGAACATGTGAGAGGCCAACCCTACTTCCTCTGAGAACTCCTTGTAGTAACATAAGAGACCATTAGAATTAAAAAAAAAAAAAAGCAATTCTCTATTCCAAATGGAGGGATGGTCTCAAAATGTCATTTTTTCAACCTCAAGTCTAGACTGAGACTCATTAAGGAAGTAACTGAAAATGGGATCTTTGGGACTGGCTTCTCACTCCCAGTGACAATCTTTTCCACCAGGACACACATCTGACTGTTAATACTGTAAGCCTCCCTTCTCGCCTCCCTGCCTAGCTCCTGGACCCTTGCCGATCTACCGACCTAGAACCCATTCCCCCAACCCCCAGGAACATGTAAACAAATCTGGGAAAAACCGGGTTTCTTTAAGTGTTCATTACATCAGTGAAAACACTCTTGAGCTAAGAAAAATAATACACAGAAGGGCTGCCCCAGTGTTAACTTCCCACAAGGCTTTTCTTTTGCTCATCCTGCTGTAGAAAACTATAAATTTAAATCAAATACTTTTTTTAAGCCTGGCTTGCCCCACATGGTATGAAACCAAGTTAGAAATATTTCTTTGGACCATCTTATACCTGAATTACAATGAACACGCATCCGAGCATCCTTGGTCCGCCATCCTTTCACTGGAGGTGGCCCGGAGACGGGGCCAGACTTTTGTGCAGGTTGGGATTCTGGCTGTGTCTGTTTCGACTGCGGACAGAAGAAAACATGGTGTTGCAGCCTGGCACTTTGCATTTGTGGAGCTGGCGGAGGTGTACAGTTTTGTAGTGGGCCCGGAAGGTCCCTTTGTTACTGTATGTCTTTTGACAGAGGTGACAGGTTATGGGCAGCCCAGAAGGCAGGCTGGCGAGGCTCCGGTCAGCTTTCTCCAGCAGGACACACAGGGGCAGCCCGTCCTCCCCGGGCACCAGGCCCAGCCCTTCGCAGTTCCCGTCGCTGTCCTCAGTGAGCATGTGGCCTTCCTCGCTTGCCCCGTCGGAGTCCCAAGAGGAATGGCTGCTGCTCTCCGACTTCACACTCGAGGTAGTGCTCAGATCGAGGACGGTGCCCTCACTCAAGGTGCCAGGGCCGTAGTGCTCCAGGCCGGCGCTGCGGACGTGGGTGATTGGGTAAACCAGACTGCCCATCCGGCTTGCTCCCTTGAAGATGACAGATGTCTGGGAGGCTTGCTGGGGGAAAGCCACATCCCGATAGGCCTCCCTGGCCACATCTTTCAGAAGGTAAGCTGCATGGAAGTGGTCTTCACGGCTCTCCAGTGCTTCTTGGGTCAGAACTTTTTGGTGGAGGTTTAGGTTTGAACTGTGTCTAAAAAAGTGAAAGGATGGTTAGCAATGGGTTGGGCTGTTTTTAAAAGAGTAGTCATTCTGGGTGGAGGCACCAGGCAGATTCCAGGAGAGACTCCTGTGGCACGGGAGAAGTGATGGCAGGGGACTGAGGTCCCAGCGGGATGCAGTGGGTGCTGGTTTAGCAGACAGCAGCCCACTGCCATTCACAAGGAAAGCCAACAGCCTGGGAATGGGGCATATGCAGTTCTCCTCAATTTCCGCCATCTGCCTGGCATGTTACTTCCCGTTCCTCATCTAAAGAGGATGGGGGGATTACTTCCATTAGGGGACACTGGAGACTGCAAGAGAAAACTGGTCATAACCTATAAGAAACTAAGCAAAGGCTTTTATTTTGATGAAACCAGGATGTATCTTCTAGAGCTGTACTGTCCAAAAAGAAGCCACTACCGGTACCCAGCTGTTAAAGCCCTTCAAATGTGGCTAGTGTCGTATATTGAAATGATAATATTTTGGGCAGGCTGAATTAAACAAAAGATATTAAAATGTATTTCACCTGTTTCTTTTTACTTTTTTAATGTGGCTACTATAAAATTAAAATTACATATGTGGCTCACATCGTATCTCTATTGGACAGGGCTGGTCTACACAACACCCCAGGAGTCCTACAGGTGTGAGTGAAAATCTGATTGGCTATAAATTGTGTGTGTGTGCACACACGTGTTCACGGTGAGTTCAGTTTGTATTTGCAACTTCTTACTATATACCAGACAGAAATCTTGCAAATGTAGCACTATGAGTACACCATCAATCTTTTACCCAATAATTACTCCTGAAGGGGAGGTAACAAGCATCCATTATGACACACGCCTTTCACTCACACAATATCATTTGGATGTAGTTTGTCAATCAATTGTCAGCCTTCTTCATAGTCAAAGATCCCCTGCTAACTTCTGACAAGCAAAATCAGCCCTTATCAATGGGTACGGTCTTAAAAGTTACAGGAGAGTGATTCCAAACGGAAAATACCTCCCCATATACGGAGAAGGATACACGCCAGGGTCAAATTGGGAAAAACACTCTCACCAAAATAACCAAGAATTGAATTTTCTCTTCTAAATCTCTGAAGACATGAAGGGGGTGCTTAATAACATTTCAGAAAGTATATAAAATTTACCATTCTACTTCTCTCTTCTATCCCCTTCCACAATATTTTCTGGACATAATTGGAATTACACACCAGATCACCCACTTTGCAAGTGGCTTTTCTCAACTGTAACTGTGCCCTGTGATTACGTCAGCATTTCAGGTTGAAGGGGACGTATGTGTCAGCAGAAAACCAGACACTAGATTGACATATAGATTCCAGTACATACAAGTGGCTAAAAAAAAAGGGTCAGACATACACATTTACTGGAACCTTGTACAAAAAGGTTTCTGCTTCCACAGAGCAAACCTCTCTGCCCCATGCTTACCTCTGGAGAATCCCACAAACACCAAAAGCTAACATGTGAGCTCTCCTCCCTACTCCTCAAGCCTCAGAAGGCCACATGCATTTCTTGAGGTGCTGTGTCCCCTAAGATTGGTGACAACACAATTGCAAGAACTTCTGGTCCACAAGCCAGGCTTTCTGCTTCCAGGACTTTGCTAATGCTGTGCCTCAGTCTCTTCCCTTGGCTCCTGTTTAGATCAGGTGAGACCACTGATTCTCAAAGTGTGGTCCAGGCACCCCTAGGGGTCCCTCAGACCCTTTCAGGGGGACCCTCAAGGCAAAGCTATTATTACAACAGACTGAAGGCAGACATAGAAATAAAAATCCAGTTATCTTCTTTTAAGCCAGACATTAAAGAGATTTGCCAAATGTTTAAACAAAGTGACTCTTCTCATTAACTTTTTGTTTTGGAAAATGTTTTCATAAGAATGGTATTTATTTAACATATTGTTATTTTTAACATATTGTTATTTTTAAGTGATGCAATAAATATCATATTTTTTTCAGTTTTAATTTCTAATGCAGTAAATATTGAAATATATAACCCAAATAGACAAAAGCTCTTGAGGGTCCTCGGATTTTAAGAGTCTGTAAAGGGGTCATGAGACCAAAAAGTTGGAGAGCTGTTGGTTTAGACATACCCCTTCTTCCAGGAAGCCTTCCCTAACTTCTCAAAGACTCCGATTAGGGGCCCTCCCATGTGCCCATGGTAGTCTGTACCTCCCCCAATCTCATACTTGGTGTACTCGGCTGTGATTGCCTGTTTACAGGTCTGGGTTCCCACTACACTGAAGGCCTCTGTGGGCAGAGACTGTGTCCCCAGCACGTAACACAGAAGGGGCTCAATAAATATTTGTTGGATAAATAGGCACCCAGGGTGCTATCGAATCCTTTATTGATGGGTCCTAGTAATTGCTGTTGCCTGTAGCAGTGGCTCAAAGAGGAGAAGTTAGTTTTCCTTGTACCAATGCATTTCTCATCTCTGACATAGTCATAGGTGGCCTGAGGTCTGCCCACAACATCCTACTTAAACTCATGTCATTTTTATCACAGATTGTAGATAAAATACATTCCAAGACCTAAAGCACTAAATTAGTAGTTTTAATTTAGGATGCAAGATGCTTTTCTGTGGTAGGGAAGGAGATTCCTATCTATAGTTAGGTCATAAAATAAGAAACTATTAAATACACAAAAAATAAACATAAAATGCCAAAGCATCCTGAACTCAACATGCCTTGTAATTTAATAGATAGCATAGACTAGAAACAACAGCATAAATCTCAAGGATAATCTGACCATTATGATTATGTTCCTAACAACAGCTTACTCATGAACACATACTTGGTCCCTCTTGGAAGGATGATCAAGAAGGGCCAGCTTGCTAATTAGGGTATGCACATCCCAACAACAGAAATAGCAATTTTAACTAATGCCACCTGTGCTCTAACTTCCCTGCTAAAGACAATGTGTACGCTCTTATGAGCCTCCTGCGGGAATGTGTGTGAGAGTCTGTATTTTTTGTTCCTCTTAATACATTAGACATTACAATTTGGACCAAGTTAGTGGTGGTGTTGAACTGCTACAAGTAGAGCTGGTTCGAGCAAATGGAGCCTTTTCATAGCCTAGGAACCATTTAGCATTTATCATATTGCTATTTATCATATTGGTAGACTTGCTCTCCCCGGGTAGGCTGGGGAGGGGGTGACGTGCAGAGTGTTCAAGTGACAAAAGTGCATTAAGGAAAGCACAAGCCAGCTGGTAACGGGAACACTGACCCCTGCAGCCACGAGATAAGCTCTACACCTGGGCGCTTGGTAAACCGTATGTCATGAAAACCCAGCACAGACAGAGTTCTTGTCTTTCAACCACACATTACAGGCTCTGAGATAACCTGCCTACTGCCTTTATTTGTGGATTTCTTCATATCTTGAAAATCTTCAATCAAGACGTTATTCTCCCTTTCAAATAGAGATGGTTAACTAGAAAGCAGAGAAAATGTGCCAGGAGCTGGACTTCATATGATGAAATAAAAGTCGGACAAGCTTTGGGAGGCTACAGTGATCACTGGAAAGGCTCCCAGCTTCCTTCTCGTCAACTAGTTAATTATCCTTAGCTGAGCTACTCATGTAAGAACTAATTCACAATTCTTTATCCCAAGCCCTTGGGGTCAGATGTGTTTCTGAATTCAGTTTCTCAGACTGTAGAAAAGCAGAATGGTGCATATACCCCAGAATTATGTTAACATTTCCATAATAAACCCATTACTATGTCTGTACTAACATATTTAAAAATTTACACAAAGAGAGATTAGTTAAAAAAGATTACAAGTAGCCTCACACGATTTCAGGTCAGGTTTTGTGGCCAAATGGGTCTAGACTTGGAACTGAAAATTCAGCAGTGTGGGTCAGTAGGACACTGGAATCATGTTTCTCAAACTGTGCTCCTGGAGCAGGAACATCAGCAGCACCTGGGAACATGTTTGAAATGCAAATGCACAGGTCTCACCCTAGAACTGAAACAGAAACTCTAGGGGAGGAGGAGCTCAGCACTCCCAGTGGGGGTAGGGGAGGCTAACAAGCCTTCCAGGTGATTCTAATGCAGGTTAACCCTTAAGCACCACTGCCTAGAAGAAGTGACTGCCATGACATGTCTTACCTGTCTCTGCTCCTACGGGAAGGGAAGGTGGCATCACAGCCCTCGATGGTGCACATGTGTGTCTCCTTGACATGCATGTTCTTGTGGTGTATTTTCACACTGCAGGCGTTTTTAAAGGTCTTCTTACAGATGTCACACTCAAAGCGATTTTCTTCCTTCTGCCTCGCTAAGGTGTGCTGACCCATGTGTTCCAGTTCTTTAGAATCTTCCAAACAAGGAAAGGCCACCCCCCTGGTGGACAAGGCACCGAAGAGCCCACCAGCCAGCAGTTGCTGCTGCAGTTCGATGTAGTCGGGAAAAGGAATGCAAGGCTCCAGCCCCGGTGCCAGGAGCAGTTCGCGGTCACCGTCCTCGACTTCTCTCGGCACCAAGGTCACCGCTGGCTTCTGCTCGGTCTCCCTCACCGAGCTGTGCGTGGCCGGCTCAGGGCTTAGGCCGATGGGTCCCCCGGACTCACGCCCCAGCCCGAGGGGGTGGGGCCTGTTTCTCTCAGGGCGGAGCTTCCCTAAGCACCTGGACTGCACGTGCTGCTCACGGGGCTCTGGGTCTGATCTGGGACTGCAGACCTCGGGCTCCTCGTCACTGACCACCTGCAGGGGCGCGTCTTCATCTGAGCTCAGTGCCTGCCTCTTCTCGTTAGTTATTTCCACAGCTTCCTTCTCTATCTTGATGGGCATACTGGACTTGCGGGATTTCTTCTTGGGAAGGGCATCGAAGGGCATTTCATTGGAAACGAGCTGTTCAGGGATGGAAGAGGACAGGAACGGGAGGGAGGGCAGCATCCCCGGCGTGTTGGCCAGCTCAGCTGGAGTGGCTGGGCTGCGGTAGAAAGGAAGGACCGGCTGGACTGTCTTCAGGTTGGGGAAAAGCACGCCGTTTTGCCCGATGCTCGGGAAGGCCGGCTGGCCTTTGGAATCCTCCCCCAGGCCAGTGCAGCCAGGGAGAGGCCTGCAGTCCGGGGGCGTCCCTGCGAACCCCGGGCGCCTGCCGATCTCAGAGCCGGCCAGGGCCAGGCTGCTCCTGAGGTCCTTGTCCCTGTTGTTCCTGTTCATCGGCATGTGCAGCCGGGGGTTGGGGTTGGCGCTGTGCCGGTTCCGGCTCCTCAGGGAGCTGAAGACCATGTTACACCCTTCGATGGTGCACTTATGCTTGATCTTCAGGTGGACAGCATTGTAGTGGATCTTGAGGGTGCCTTTGTCATAGAAGGTCTTCTCACAGGCAGTGCAGAACACCCGGCCCTTCTTGGTGCCCAGGCTGTTCCTCTCGGGCTTCACTTTGACCTCAGGGGATAACTGGGTCCTTTCAAGCTTAGCAATGAGGTTGTAAGAGCTGGAGTCACTCAAATGGGCGCTATCCTCCTTTTCAGGAACAGTATCGGGGCCACTTAAGCACTGCTCTTTCTCAACCTGAAACGGGGTGGAATTGGATGTTAAGAAGCTGCTGTCAGGGAAGGATGCATGGATTTTCTGTTTGGGGTCCTGGCTCTGGTCCTGACCCTGCTCCAGCATATACTGCTCAGGCAGGGCCCCTATCAGTGCAGGAGGCATGGGGTTGAAGAACTGGAAAGGCAGCATGAAAGCCATGTTGTTTATGAGGTTCTCGAAGGGGTGCAGGCTGCTGGGGTTTCCTCTGTGAACAGGGGCGGGGAGGCTGGAACTCCGGTGGCTGCAGCTCTCAATGAAAGCCCTGATATCCACGTTTGCCGTGGAAGGTGGCATGATGATAGAATGTTCCTCTTTCTCTTGGATTGCCATGAGCTCAGCTATGGACTTGGTCTCTCCAAAGCGCAGGAATTGCTGCAAGGTGGCCACTTCCTCCTCACTGGTCATGATACTCCAGTGATCCAACACCTTTCCTGATGCATCCTAAACCCAAACCAAACCGGAATTAAAAAGTGTGATCAATTTACCATTCCTTACCCTTTTCTCTAAGGAAACAGCCATTGGGTTAGGGCTCCCAATAGCCTATAGGGCAACTCTGTGCTTAGCAGAACAAGACAAGCCCTGCAGATGAGCTCAGGCTTGGTGAGGCCAGCCCACACCCACCCCACTCCCCTGGGCCAGAAACTGTGCAGAGAATCAACCACACAAAGGTAAGCAGTGTTCCTACCTTTGCTCCAAAAAAGAGGAATACAATTATATTACTTAAGCCCAAGTCAGGGAAATGTGATGATTACTTTCCACTTTATTTCAAACCTATTGGTTGTCTTGCATTAGGCATAATTTCCCCTCCTAAAATTAAAATATGCACTATTTGAATAACAGTAACTTCTTTATCTAGAGAGTACAGAAAGAACCATCAGGCCTAGATATAGCTCAAGTATTCATTTGCAGCAAGTTTAATAATCTTCCCAAGCAACTAACATCAGAAAACAAATGAACTTTGTATTGATCTATTGCCCGTGTTCACAAAGCGGAGCTGTAATTACACTGGTGTGTTGGAGATCTTTCAAATTCTAGCTGGGCCTAACTTTTCCCAAAACTACAATAAATATTTTATCACAGAACATGTATTTGATGGCCTACTGAGATTTTTCACAGTGCATGTAAGAGTTTCAAAGATGATGAGGAATGTAACATCATAAATTTTTCATGCAATAGAGGTTCAAGGTAATTGATTCCATATTTTTAATCCTAACACTAGAATGCAAGATTATCAGGATCACTAAATATTGATTTATGTCATAATGCAAGATCATAATGCTACTCTACATAAAAGGTTGTTTCTAGCCAGCTGGGGAGTCTGCACTTGAGGTGAGCAAACATGTTTCCAGGGAAAGATGGCTAGAGTTAGACAGGTGTGGGTTCAAATTCTAGGGCTGCCACATACTGGTTGAATGACATTCTTCAAGATTTGGAAGGACTCCCAGACTTCAGTTTCATAACTGGGAAATGGGAATTGTACACCTACCTTGCAAGATTCCTGTGTGGATTAGGGGCAATAAGCATAAAGTCCAGGAAAGGGTCAAGGTCAAGAAATGGTAGTTACTAGTATTTGTTTTAATGATCTCCCTGATCTCTTAAATCAGACCTACCCAAAGTCTATGGTAGTCTCGGGAACAAATTCATTCCTCCATTTCATTAATTTTTTTTTTTTTTTTACCAAAGTTAGCTGACATTTTCTAGTGTTGTGACAAGAAAAACATGCTGTAGCAGTTTCGTATGTCAGAGGAATGATACAATTCATATAGGGAATATGCTCCTTGCTTGGAAAAAAGCCTTTGTGGATATGAAACATGAGGCCTACCCTCACCCATAGCATCATCTGGAATGAGGGATAAAACTACCTCACAAATAAAGACAGGAGAGATGGGATGAAGGGTATGTAACAATGGGGGGAAGGAGGAGGCCAGAGGAGATTTGGGAAGAGACAGAATGAGCCAGAGTGAATCCCCGGAAATATCCCAAGCGGATGGCACCTGGGAAGGAAAACCAGGGAGGGCAGAGGGTGTGAAAGAACAGGATGGGGCAGCATGAATTGCAAGTTGTTTGCTGTGTGGTTCTGTAATACAAATTCCCTTTCTCAGCCCCAAACCCTCAGTCAAGTCTGATACAGGCAGCGCCTTGTGTCCGTGGGTAGTTTGGGGATAATAAAGAAAACAGAAGTAGCCTCAAGATGAAGCAAATTGTTCACCACGGAACAGCTGGGTTGGTGAAACCCAAATCAGAGAAACAGATTGTTCCTATGCCCTGGAGTTTCACAGAAACCTTGGGTAAAGCACTGGACTCTGCTACAACATGAGGTGGGGGCTCAAGCCATTAAAAAATTTTCCAGAGGATGGCCAATGGCTGCAGCATGAGCAGGCACTTGGATGACAGGGGCTACATGGACCCGTGTTTCGGAAGGCAGTCTGGGAGAACGGTGGCCAGGTCACCGTACCTGCAGCACATAGCCACGGATGTAATCCTGCAGCGTCCATTCCAAGGCATGGAGGATCTGCAGGACCTCGTCCTGCTTCAGCACACTGAAGAGCCGGTCCAGCAGGATTTTCAGGCGGACGGGGATGGCCTGGGTCCCATAGAGCATGAGGCTGCTGATATCAAACACCACATTGGACTGGACGATCTCCACCTGGCTTGTGGGATACACAGGGGGGACCCTCAGCTTACTCAGAGCTGAAAAATCAAATTGAAGAAATATAGTTTTGAAAGGTGCTACTTTTAAGAGAAACAATACACAGAAAGTAGTCTACTGCTAACTGCCAGTTATCTGTTCCAACAGAAAAAAACATGAGGATGCAAATGATTAAAAACCTTAAGAGGTATTAGGCTCCAGGTTATTCACAGGAACTGCTAAAAAAAGAAAAAAAAGAAAAGACTGCTGGGGAATTTTCTTCTCTCCCTTTAATGTAGCATTCTAAGGAGTGAAAGAGCCACAGATAGGGGAGGAGTAAAGAATATGTATAATATATATGCTACATATTAATATACTCTATAAATTAATAGATATAATTTATAACACACAGATGTTAGTTGTTATTCTTAGTTAGTAAAGCAGTTCCTGAATAACTAGAAGTTATCTGGAGGGAAATGTACAGATGAAGGGAGGGGAAAAATAAAATTACCGTGGGCCACCCATCCATGTCTGCACTGCTCACACTGACGGTGGTTTATTTTCCCTGGTTTGAAACTCTGGCAACTACAGTTCAGACTACAGCCGATAGCCTGTAAAAGAGGAAAACACAGGTATACGTAAATGACTTGTGGGACATACAGTGCATTTAAAGAGTAGAATGTATTCTTCCATTGTGCAGTCCCACTGAGCAGTGCACGCCCACTCTGTGCCAGACCCAGGGGTGTATGTTTCGCCCTGGAAAGATGAGCAGCCTGCCTGGCACCTGTGAACACACTCACAGATGCTCTGCATGCGAGACGGGCTAAAATAATCATGGCATTTTATTATGAAAGAAATGCATACAGGTTGGAAGGAAATGTCTTGCTCTATTAAGGGCACAGAAAGCGTGAGCAGTCACATTTTCACCAGATCTCCAAGGTGGCCAAAGCAGCAAGCCTGGAAGGTTTGCAGGGACCATCTTGGAAGAAGCAAAAGGGAGAACTCTCTGAGGTGGGAGGAAGCCACATATTGAATTTGTTACGCCCAAGACATGGTGGAGGCTGAAAACATAATAGGTCTAAGGACACGTGATGGCAGGCTACACTGGGACAGGCCTCTGACTCCACTCACTGGACCGTGTGACAGGCAGAGGAGGACACGGGCCGGAAAAGCCCTGCCTCAATGTCCCCAGGGCAGGGTCTGCTGCGGGATGTCGACTATGCAAAAACACTTCTGAAACAGAAGAGAGAGGTGTCCAAAACAGTTCTAGTAGTAAGAACAGAGCTTCACATACCTTTTTAAGGTGAGTTTCTCAAAAGGGGATGGAGGCCTGAGGAAATTAATCTATTATTAAAGAGAAAAAGCTCTCGCAGGAGCTCTGTCAGTTAGGTGCCTGGGAAGAGCCGTGGGGTGGAACCTGCATGATTCAAGAGAGCCCTGAAACTGGTGAGTGCACCTGCATTTGGGGGGAAGGGGATGAAATAGCCCTATAATTATGGGTTTAGATCTCTCTCTGTCAATTAAGAGATTGTGTGGCCTTGCGTGGGGGAAAGGAAAGGGGAGAATGTGGCCAAGAACTTGGGAAACTCACTTTAAGGAGTTTATCACCAGTCTTCACTTAAAAATCAGTTGCTGGTCACTCTGGTGGACATTCTTACACACTATACAGATAACGCTTTTTAGGTTTTAATGTATTGGAATAGCTATAAGTAAATACCTGAAACTACCAAACTCCAACCCAGTAGCCTTGACTCTTAAAGACGGTTGTATAATAATGTAGCTTAGAAGGGGTGACAGTGTGATTGTGAAAACCCTGTGGATCACACTCCCTTTATCCAGTGTATGGATGGTTGAGTAGAAAAATGGGGACAAAACCTAAATGAAAAATAGGGTGGGATGGGGGGTGATTTGGGTGTTCTTTTTTTATTTTTAATTCTGATTCTTTCTGGTGTAAGGAAAATGTTCAAAAATAGATTGGGGAGATGAATGCACAACTATAAGATGGTACTGTGAACAGCTGATTGTACACCATAGATGACTGTATGGTATGTGAACATATCTCAATAAAACTGAATAAAAAAATCAGTTGCTGGTGGGATTGTAAAATGGTACAGCCATTTTTCGAAAACAGTCTGGCAGTTTCTCAAAAAGTTAAATACAGAGTTACCATATGATCCAGCAATTCCACTCTGAGGTATACACCTAAGAAAATGGAAAACCTATGTCCATCCAAAAATGTGTATGTGAGTGTTCATAGCAACATTATTCATAATCGCCAAAAAGTAGAAACTGGGTAACCCAAATGTCCTTCAGCTGGCAAATGGATAAACAAAATGTGATACAACCACACAGTGGAATATTATTCAGCCATAAAAAGGAATGAAATGCTGATACATGCTACAACATACACAAACCTTGAATACGTTATGCTAAGTGAAAGAAGCCAGTGAAAGAAGGCTATATATTGTGAGATCCCATTTACAACAAGAGTAAAGAATTGGCAAATTCATATAGCCAGAAAATAGATTAGTCGTTGTCAGAGGCTATGGGGAGGGCTAGAGAAGAGGAGTGACTTCTAATAGGTGCAGAAGAGGGGAGTATTGTTTTCATCATTTGTTTAAGCAGCTTTATTGAGATATAATTCATATACCATATAATCCATCCCTTTAAAGTGTACAAGTCAATGATTTTTAGTATATTCAGAGTTGTGCAACCACTGCCAAAACCTCATTTTAGAACATTTCATCATCTCCAAAAGAAATCCTATGTACACGTTTATTGTGGACGTATGTTTCTATTTCTCTTGGGTATATTCCTAGGAGTGGAATTGCTGAATCACATGGTAACTCTATGCTTAACTTTTTGAGGAGCTGCCAAACTGTTTTCCACAGCGGCTGCACCATTTTACATTGCCAGGAATGGTGCAGGAGGGTTCCAATTTCTCTACATGCTTGACAACACTTGCTATTGTTCGTCCTTTTAGTTATAGCCATCCTAATGGGTTTGAAATGGTATCTCACTGTGGGTTTGGATTACATTTCCCTGATGCCTAATGATTGGAACTTCCTTTCATGTGCTTATTGACCATTTGTGTATTTTCTTTGGAGAAATGTCTACTCAGATCTTTGTCCATCTTTTAATTTGGTTACTTGTCTTATTGGTACTGAGTCCTAAGGACACTTTATATCTTTTAGGTACAAGTCCCTTACCAGATATGATTTGCAAATATTTTCTTCCTTTCTTGGGTTATCTTTTCACTTTCTTGATGGTGTCTTTAGAAGCATAAAAGTTTTAACTTTTGACTAGGGATTCATTTCTAAAATTAAATAGAGGTGATGGTCCCACAACTCTATGAATATACTGAAAACCACTCACTTGTACACTTGAAAAGGATGAATTTTATGATATAAGAATTATATCTCATTAAAGCTGTTACAAAAAAATCAGCAACCCTTACTGATTTACGTTAAATAGGTTAAAATTAGCATGATTTAACTGTGTCCTACAATTTCTTTTGGATAAGGATGGACTGAACAGAGCTGCAATTAGACAGATTTTTAGAAGGACTAGAACTATTTATTGAAAACTGATGTATGCGGCAGATAGCAACAGTTTTGCATAATCCCTTCAAGAGGCTATCAAAAAAAAAAAAAAACAAGAAACATGGGAAAAGGTTTTTTGCTCTTTGTAAAGTCAAAAACATAACACAAGCACTGAGCGGGATCACAGCACTCTCTTACTCTAATAATGCATGCATTCTTAACAAAGGCGATATCAATCCTATAGGGGTGGAAACTGGTTCTTAGTGGGGGTAAAACATTACTCTTTTCATGTATAAAGCACAGATATACATACATACATAACCAGATATGCAGTATATGGCATGACACTAAAATTTCATTAGGGTGCACTATTAGGAAAAAAAACGTCTAAAACATCTTCTTGGGGGGGGGGTTGGTAATGAAAAAAGGATTGGGAAACATCACTCTAATGCCAGAAAATATTTTACTTTTTGATTATAGAGTTTCTACTTGAATGACCGCTATATAGTCATATACATACATGGTGTATGTATGTATATATGCAAATGTACTAAATATATGAACATACATCTGTATAGCTATACCTTTACATATAATACTACATGTATTTTGAATGGAAGTATAAAAATGAGTAATGGCTTAATTTACATTACACACTGTCAAAACTAAAATTTTAAAAAGCTCCAACAGTTTAGCTTGCAGCACACCTAGTATATTGTCCAACATCTCAAACTTTGCTGCAACCTTCTGAACCAATCATTTGAATACTCCCAACAGGTACCAGCAGACTCAGTACTAAGCATCTGAAATATTTCACAACATCAATTCTATAAATATGACCATTCTGAAGAAAATATTTTAAAAAGCAGAAAGGTTTTTATTTTGGATTATGTCCCTGAAGATGCCATTCACTCTTTAAAACCTGGATGTTGGAACCTCCACGAAGTAAATTCACATTTTTATTTAGAAAACAGACCTGCTTCAATCAGAGAAAGAGATGTCCGTGAGCACACACCTCCTCCACTCCTTGAAGACTCTGCTCAAAAGGCTCTCATGGATGCAAAGCTCCAGGAAACTCTGGGTGGCTCTATCTCAGAGTCAGCACAGCAAAACCATAGTGGGAACAATTCCCCACACATTTCACAGCCTACGACTGAAACTCACTTTTTGCACCTCTCGTTAACTAATCCAGGGTTTCTCATTTAGATCTTATAATTCTTTGATGCAGGAGGCTGTCCTGTGTAGTTTAGGATGTTTAGCAGCAGCCCTAGACCTCTGCCCACCAGATGCCAGAGACGCCCCCCAAGCTGTGACAACCCCAAAATCTCCAAGCATTAACAAATGCCCTTGGGGGCAAAAACACTCGCAGTTGAGAACCAGTAACATCACCTGACCATTCAGTTTTAGCAGCTTCTAGTTTTGGGATGGAATTTGAAGCAATTTTATCTAGAATTTTGCTGTATGAAAACTGCTTTATCAGAAACATTCATGTGGTTGTACGTGAACGCATTTGAATATGGTTTAATAAAGCTCATGATAAATATCCATGGAAATAATCTCAGAGGAATTATTTATGAATTTAAAAATGTTAATTATGGTGTCTAAGAAAACTTCCAATATCAAGGCCTTTGGGTTTTTCCACCCATCTTAAAATTCCACAATGTGGTCAAATTATAGCACCACTATCTAAAGACAAATTAAAACTTCCAAAATGAAATCAAACCAAAAAACTAATTACAGGATGAAAAGTTCTCATGTAAACCAAATGGAAAACCCTTACAACTTAGATCCTTTCCTTCAGAATCCTAATACCTGTTCCATTCTTCAGAAACATAAAACAGATGTTTACAACATTCTGAACTCATCAAGACATGATTGTTGCTTTTAACGCGCTCATCTTAATCAGATTATTTCTGGAATTATTATTAGTCACTTTGATGTGCTATCAATCAACGTTCAAAATTCTGGTTCCTTTTTTGAAACTAACAATCATTTGCTCATTCATTTATCCAAAAACTACTGAAACACCTCAGATATGATGGGTGATTTGGTTATTTCCATCTTGGGATGAAAAGGTACAGCCTAGTTTGTAGGCAGGTTTGGAGGTGGCCCTCACCTTCTCCCAGACAGCCCTGGCTCTGCCTGCAGCCTGGGGAGAAGCTGCCAGGGGCCCAGGCACTTAGCGGGTAGATGCACAGACATCCACTGCTGGACAGGCTGGGTCTCTGGCAGGATTTGAATTATTGATCATGAAAATAAAAGCTGTTGACTTCAACACAGTTTTCATCTCTTAAACATGCAGATATTTTTATATCAATGAAGATAAATTCATGGAGATATTCTTGGGGGGGCTTAGAGCTGAAAAACTGAAAGGGGAGGAGGAAAATTATAGAACATCTTTGGGGTTCTCAGATTCACCCTTAGAGAGGAGTCAATTGTGATTTGGCTAAGGTACAAAACTGATTGCATTCCAGCCAGGCAGCTTGGTAGACTTAAGTCACCTGGTCTATGCTGTCCAGAATGGTAGCCACTGGCTACACATGGCTATTTAAATTAAAAGTAATTAAAACAAAATAAAATTAAAAAATTCAGCTCCTTGGTCGCACTGGCCACATTTCAAGTGCTCAGTAGTCACACATGGCTAAGTGGCTGCCATAGAGATACAGAACATTTCCATCATCACCGAAAGTTTTATTGGACAGGGCTGAGTTCCATGGTGAGACTAGCCACCCTTCCTGCATCTGCTCTTCAGCGTGGTAGTGTTCATGTTTAATAGATGATCTCATTTAACTCTCAACATACATCACTATGAGGAGGAAACTGTTCTCAGAATACTTCTTTAATTTCTGGAACATCTGTAACTTGTCCAACATCACACAGGTGGTAGCTTTACTGAGCATTTATTATGTGCAAGACACTGCAATAAGCAGTACACATGCATTTCTTAATTTTTTTCTGACAACCGCCCAGGGAGGCAGGCATTAATGTTTTCATTTTCTAGATGAGGAAGCTGAGCAATATACAGGCTATCAGGGTGGTCTTCAATCTGGATACTGGGATGGGTTTTATCTTAAAATACCAGTAAAATATCTTAAAATATCAATATCCAGTGCTAACTGCAGTTACATTCTTGCTGTAACAACCTCAGGAGGTAGGCATTATCCCCACTCTGGAGATAAGGAATAAATATTTACTGAGCATTTATGAGCCAGGCACTTTCTAAACTCTGGGGGTTAAAGTGTTAAGATACAGGAGGCCCTTGCCCTCAAGGAACTTATATTACAGAGGAGAAAATAAACAAGTAAACAAACAAGATAATGTCAGACTAAGGCAAGTGGTATAAAAGAACCAACAGAAATCTATGCTACAGATTTAACTGGATGGCATGCAAGGGTGGGAATGGGAGTAAGTATCCTTTAGAAAGAGTCATCAACGAAGGCCTTTAAACTGGGTCCCAAAGGGTGGCAAGGTGCCAGTCACATGAAGACCTGGAGCAGGAGGTGGTGTTTCAGCAGAGGACAGAGCATGTGCAAAGGCCCTGAGGCATAAAAGAGGTTGGGGTTATTCACAGATCAGAAAAGGGATTAGTGCCACTGGAGTGGAGTCAGTGAGGTTAATAGTAGAAAACAGCATCAGAGAGGTGACAGAGGCTACACTCCACAGGACTCGGAGGGGCAGGGCAAAGTGTTTGAATTTTATTCTAAGCTTAATGGTGAGCCTTATAAAGGCATGCAATTATATGATTTGCCTTTGAAAAAGACCTGTCTGGCTGCAGAGCTGGGGAGCCTGAGCTCCTTCCCCTTTACCACACTGGGCACCTTTCACTGGCGGGTAGTAAAACCTAGGATTGGCTTCAAGCAACCTATGTCTTACGTCCAGTTAAGCCATGTAACCTTCAGCTTCACACCTTGGCACCTCTGACTATAAAATGGGCTGGACCTCAGAGGCCTGTTGGCCACATTATGAGGATATGCAAATGGAGAGCTGGAGAGAAATAGAGTAAGACCAATTAGCACAGTCAGAAGCTACTGCTACCAGGCTCACAGTAAATGGATTCTTAGGGCTCTGGAGTCTGGTGGCCTGACTGTGCAGAGAGAGCTACTGAAAATATCTAAGATAAAAAATTCAATAAAAGTTACTCCACAGTGACTCATTCCTGAAAGAGATAACAAAACAACTGAAATTCCAAACCAACACCTAGTGGCTAGCACTGTGCTTGGTACTTGGTAAGCCCTCCACTGCTATCTGTTGAGAGAATAGATGAAGGACTGAATCAGTGAGCGAGCTGCACCATGCTTACTGATTGAGGCCAAGATTGCTAGCTGCTCACCCAATATCCTTTCTCCCAATCTGCCTTGGTAACAAAACCTTAATTTCCAAGTCTCCATTGGTGGCCAGGTGATAGCAATGGTATACAGGTAGAAGCTGTTGGCTGGAGCTTTATAGATGCTCCTGTTTAGAAATGGGAGCTGACTTGGCTTAAGATCTCTTTGCTTTTCATTCTTGTTTGTGGAGCATGACATGATGGCTAGAGTTCAGAGGTCATTTTGTGACCATGAGATGACCTTGGGCTGGAAGTCACTCTCTAGGGATAAATGAGCAAAAAGAAGCTGGGCACTAATAATTCCGTGGGACTACCATACTACTCCTGGAATGACCCCCTGGACTTATTTTATGTGAGACAAGTAAACCCCCTTCTTATTCAGATTTCCACACTGATCTTCCTGCTGACCATGGAGAAGGCTACACAGAAACCACATGGGAAACAGCTCACTAGCAGAGATCACTGAGGAACATTTCTGCAGGGCAAATTTAGAGTCTCTGGTCCTCTCTTAAGTGTGACATTCTGAGGCTGTGCCAGATTCTCAGTGATAAGAATAATAATTCCCCTACTTGAAATGAAGGACCCCGTCTGCCAAACCACTAATCACTTTTTAAAAGTCACCAAGCTTTAGAATGAAAATGCTTCAGGTTTTTCCAAGTTGCATTTTTAAATGTTGAATATAGCCAATTGCTGTTATTTTTTGAGTCCTGGAAAATCGAAGTGTGTATCAAAATTGCAAATTGTGACATATAATGCAATGCATCTTTTAGAGCAGTGAGAACCCCTCAGATTACACGGGGAGGGCTTGGCTACTCTTTATCTGTGGTGAAATCCTCACTGCTGTAGAGCTAGGCTTCCTGGTTCAGGGGACCGCAATATTCAAAGCTGGGAGTTCTCTACCCCACTGCTCATTGGAGCTACAACTGGTTCCCTGCCTCTCACACTCGTCCTGTACGTCTCACTTCTCTTAAAATAATGGGACATTCCTGCTCTCTGCCTTCTATCCTCTCCTTTTCTACTGATTTCTTTCATTTTTTTATTTTTAAGTTTTCCACCATATTTCTACATATGCAAACTTACAGAGGTACAACCAGAGTTCTGAAAATAGTATTGGATGGGCAAGAAGAGCAACTGGGAAGAGGAGAGAAAAGAGCCCACGAGGTCCTCAGTGTGAGGTAGTTCACCTGCTGCTGGCGGCGCCGGCCTGAGGTCCACCCAGAGAACACGCACACGTACGGACTGGATGATCATCTCAGCACACCCCATCACCTTCCCACTGGCAGTCTAACAAATGACAGCCATTCATGTACTTACCAAGGCTTGCTTGCTTTCTTTTCTTTTCTCTCCCTCTCCCTCTCCCTCTCTCTCTTTCTTTCTCTCTCTCTATCCCTCTCTCTCTCTTAAAACAATAACAACAACAAAATACACACCTACCATGTTTGAGCCCCCAAAGGGAGCTTGGCAGGAATACAAAGATGAGAAACTCCCAGTGCCTGCCTTCCAGGAGCACACGACTTGATTCATGAGGAAACCAAAAGTCATACAATTTGATTGGTCAAGAACAGCAGAGCCGGGAATACAATTTGTCGAAAATTAGTGTGATTCATTCACTACGTGAAAATCCAGGAATTCAAAATATATTCAAAAGAAACACAAAACTTATTGGCCACCTTTAGAGAATGCCAGGGAACTGACCGATTGTTCTGAAAAAAACGGTAAACAAAGGGAAAGAATAAAATATGTATCCTTTTACAAACTGTACTTCAGGGTAACCAAATTATTGATGAGATAGAGATTCTCTTTATAAGGTATTCTAGTGAACAGTGAAGAATTAAGAATCCCACCATTCTGCCAGTCCTCATACGTACTACCACATATGTAGTGTTCTTGCAAAAAAAAAAAAATCCAAAATCTGAATTTGATCAAACCTCTTGATCAACTACAGTTTACAGAAAATACAGGAGACACAGGAATAAGTAAATGATACCACAAAGAAGCAATCACTGAAATCCAGACCGGTGGTGGGGATGGGGGAGTCACTCTACAGGACAAATAATCCAGCTTTTTCAGCAAATAAATTACAAGAAAAAAAGTAAAGAGAGGCATAACCTATAAATTAAAAGAGACAATGTATGGACTTTATTTGGATCTTGATTTGAACAAACCAACAGTAATATAAAGTTTACAAGATAGCCAAGGAAATGTGAATGCTGATGGGAAATTTAATGATGTTAAGAAGTTATGAATTTTTTAAGGCCCTTTAGGGTACACTGCTTTTTTTAAAAAATAAAAAGTCTTTATCTTTTAGAGCTACATGGTGAAATATTTATGAATGAAATTATATGATGCCTAGGGCTTGCTTCAAAGGGATCCAGTGTTGGTAACAGGGTATGTGGGTGAAACAGGATTCACTAAAAAGTTGATCACTGTTGAAGCCCCAGGCACACACTACCAAGAGTTATTAAACTATTCTGATTTTGATTGCTGGAAAGTTTCCATAATGATGAGTGAAAAAGTAAAATAAATCAAGACTCTCCCTCTTCCCCCCATATTTTAGTTTCCGTGAGATGGCAGACATGGAGGGGGAGAGCGGTGTTGGCCAGGGAGGCCTGGGGAGGCTTTCTGCAGTAGAAGGCAGGCAGGCCCTGGGGGGGGGTG